>JAVTVY010025949.1:0-112805 GCA_036873755.1 Hanleya hanleyi
TATCGCGCAATTATAACGCGATATTTCGCAATATCGCGCAATTATAACGCGATATTCGATGGCATTCGATTGCCCCTTTCGGCCATCATACCTTACCCTATAGTGGGGCTTTTGAAGTTTGTCGAAAGGGTGTACAATTTGTACCCATGGGGATACAAATACGATGTTGGTATATATGGTGTTACCGAATTTCACACAATTTCTTTAAAGGAAACATTCTAGCAATTCTATCAACCCACGTATCTTTCACGTAGAACTGAAGAAATCCTCTTGGCTTCTGACATTAATATGCCGTTGACCAGTTTTAATTGTACTATGCCAACGGTCTGTCGATTTTGATGTGTGCACTACACTTGCGTGACCTCTCCTTGACTTCTGCACATTGCCTTAGTGATTCGGTCTTGCATAATAAAATCTACATTTATCTCCACATCGATCATGTATTTGAACAGTCGACAACTGATATTCATCCACACGAATTGTCTGAACTGTAGAAATGGTGATACTTCAAGTGAGAAATAGTGATAGTATTGTCCTACCAAAATATTTAGGCCAAGTTTAAATGGGATTATGTTTGTATGTATTTATTTTTCTTCGGCGGTGAATCGTCGTACCCTATTCCCAAAGTCTTCCAATACTCGACCAAACAGCCAGCGAGCAAACGGCTAGCGAGTTCTTGATCGCAATGTGTGACCTGGAATCAAGGTATAGATTTCATCGAGATGCCGCCATATTTTTGTCCGTCCGTCCGTCCGTGCGTCCGTCCGACTTTGTTTTCGGACAATAACTTTTGAAAAACTGAACGGATTCTTTTCAAATTTGGTGTGTGGGTATCTCGCCTCAAAATCTCGCTTGGGATTGTTTTTCGCACCGATCCGCCTATAGGTGGCGCCACCTGGGGGCAAAGTTAAAATTTCGTTTCCGGGCAATAACTTATGAAAAACTGAACGGATTCTTTTCAAATTTGGTGTGTGTGTACCTCGCCCCAAGATCTAGCTTGGGATTGATTTTTGTACCGATCCGCCTGTAGGTGGCGCCACCTGGGGGCAAAGTTAAAATTTTGTTTCCGGACAATAACTTTACAAAAACTGAACATATTCTTTTCAAATTTGGTATGTGGGTACCTCACCTCAAGATCTCGCTTGGGATTGTTTTTCACGCCAATCTGCCTGTAGGTGGCGCCACCGGGGGGCCAAGTTAAAATTTTGCATCCGTCAGACTCCTGAAAACCTGAACGTATTCTTTTTAAATTCTGTATGAGGGTACTTCGCCTCAAGATTTTGTTTGGGATTCTTTTTCATGCTGAGCTGCCTATAGGTGTGGCCACCTGCGGGCCAAGTTGATTTTTTTTCCATACAATATCTAATGAAATCCTGGCCGGATTAGGACAAAGTCGGTAATTGTGGGTACCTGGATCTCACTTGGGATTGCTCTGCATGCTGGGTAATGAAAGTTACGGTTCCAAGTCAAATCAATTGTTTCAACGTCGGGGGACTTGAACCCCTCGGGTTTTCATCCAAGTTTGATTGAGGTTTGAGAACAGCAAACTGACTACTGAATTTTAGATACGTTATTCAGGATTCTTTAATGCATACATTTATCACAAATCATAAATTAAAATAACGTGTGTACCGACTCGGTCGATTATATCAAGTCTATAAAATTATAGTCTAGGCGTGACATAATCATCTTTTCCACAGGGAACTATAGCAAGACGAGTGGTTGTTGTTGTTGTAATTTATCGGATAATTGTTACAAATATTTCTGCGAGATTTTCTCCTATGTTTTATAATTTGTTGTAGCCTATTGCTGATGACTGAGCTATTGTGATTTACTTGGAGAAGAATAACCAGATCATTCTTTTCTAAATTCCTCTAGGTATCATCTGATCATTTCTTCTGAGTCGAAGGTGCATGCCCTTTTTGAATAAATGATTTGGAAGCTGCACGTAGACCTACACATTTTGTTCCTGTTCTCTCTATTTGAATTAAGATTTTTGTTATCAAATTCACATTTGTCGTGAGCTGTGAAATCTTGGGCGTTGAATATTTTGGAGTTGACAATCTTGGAGTTCATTGTTTTGCTTTACCTTTCTTGGTATCAGGCATAATGTAGATGCCAGATTTAAAATCTTGAAATTTAGCCTTTGAATATGTGAATATATACTCCTCAAAGAGTTTCTCTTGATCAGCATAGACAGACTATTGGCAAACATTTCATAAATTGTCAGATTCAGCAAGCAAAGCTGACCAGACTCTTATCCGACATGCAGCCCCTACAAGATATTTTATTACACATGTAATTACAAACTCCTGCTGCCAGTGATCTATGCATTTTTACATAATTCCATAACAAGTTTTACAACCAATTACAAGTTTTATAGCAATACAGAAGATGTCAGATCTAGGTATTCATACTTTTTACGTTTATGGATCAACGGAAACCCGACATCAGTACAATCAGTACTTCCACTGAACACAGATATGACCAATGGACGAAGGTGTTCAATACGGTCCAGATGAGAAATAGTAGTGTAGAGAGTCGAGAAATCCCAAGGGAATACGTGTCTGTACCGTATGTGCCCAATTCCATCTAGTTCTTCCGTAAGATTTTTTGACTTTTAAAGAATCCACATACATCCCACATCGCAATTTTTTAAATGACAGCACAATAGTTCTCCCAAAATGACTCTTGTTAGAGTGAACAGACGTTTAGTTATACAACTGCTTTCATGTAAAGGTCATCTTTCGCTATTGGGGCCAGGGTCATAGTAGAGTGAGCCTGTGAAACGGAAAATACGTTGTGGGGAGGTTGGAATCGACAGTGGTTTTGTCGATTACCAACTTCGCGCCTTCACACTAGAATACGAGAGATCCTGAAGGATCTTGGCGCCCACCATTGTCCGATAATTGTAAGCTAATGACAAGAGGATCTTTTTGTCCATTGTTACTAAGAACAAACGATTGATTTGTAATTTTGTTTGCAGAATTTTGAATTTGAGCGAAAAACATCGAAAAAGGGACACTGGAAAACACCAAGATATTATCTTTATAAGTTTCAGGAGTTTCAAGATTTCTAGAAACTGTACTTGATGTCGGTTGTTATAGTACAAGTGAAATGAGCAAAGTTAGTCTGAAAGTGAATGTCCAGAGGATGGGCCGTCTTCGTTTTGTAGTATTTTTTTTTTCACGTGTCATCATTGGGTACTGGAAGCGAAGACAAATCTTTTTGACAATTTGGCATGAGCAATGAAACATACGCACCTAAGATTTTATAATAAGGAACGAATGCTAATTCTGTTCTGCTTACTGGGCTACTTTAAGATATCTCTTTTAAGATACCACGCTCTAAAATAGTAAGATGGTACCGGTACACAACTTAATACTGAAGGGATCCGGTCCCTGCAGTTATGTTGAAACTTTGAAAGTGTCTGAATCCTGATTATCTCCGTTGGATCAAAACGCGCAGTACCGGTAATCTACAGTTGTCGAGTTGTGACGTTGCGTCACAAGAGTGACATCCCTTCGTGTAGCGGACCCGTCGGCAGACGAAACGGTGGGGCAGTTCACTTGCAACGGCATGGTCCTAAGTAAACTGATTTAAAATTTGAAGAAATACATTTGAATTCAGAATCATCTAGCTGAACTCCTTGATATAGGAGGTGAAGGTATGGATATTCTCTATACTCAATATATAGAATATGCCCCACCGTTTGATCCACCGACTCTTGTGATGCAACGTCACAACTCTGGGATACCTTATTAATTTGAAGCGTAACTGGGATTTTCGAATCGGACCAAAAAAGATATCTCGCACAACTAGGCCCTATCTGGGACCTGTGTACCAAATTTCAGAAAGATCCATGAATTAGTTCCTGAGAATTCACGATAAAGTTTCAAGGGGAAATTCAAGATGGCCGGCTGGCTGCCATGTTGGATTTTCGAATCGGACCAGAAAAGCTATCTTGCACAAATAGAGCCAAAGGGGAACCTGTGTACCAAATTTGAGAAAGATCTATGCAGTAGTTCCTGAGAAATCGCGATAACAAATTTTCATGGGGAAATCCAAAATGGCCGCCTGGTGGCCATATTGGATTTTCGAATCGGACCAGAAAAGGTGTGTTGCACAACTAGACCCCAATGGGAACCTGTTTACCAAATATGACAAAGATCCACGCAGCAGTTCCTGAGAACTCGCGATAACAAATTTTCATGGGGAAATCCAAGATGGTCGCCTGTTGGCCATATTGGATTTTCGAATCTGACCAGAAAATGTATCTTGCACAACTAGACCCCAAGGGGAATCTGTGTACCAAATTTGAGAAAGATCCATGCAGCAGTTCATGAGAAATCGCGATAACAAATTTTCATGGGGAAATCCAAGATGGCCGCCTATTGGCCCTATTACATTTTCGAATCGGACCAGGAAAGGTATCTTGCACAACTAGATCCCAAGGGGAACCTGTGTACCAAATTTAAGAAAGATCCATGAGGTAGTTCCTGAGAAATTGCGATAAAGTTTCATGGGGAAATCCAACATGGCCATCTGGAGGCAATATTGGATTTTCGAATCGAACCAGAAACGGTATCTTGCACAACTAGACCCCAAGGGGAACATGTGTACCAAATTTGAGAAAGATCCATGCAGTAGTTCCTGAGAAATTGCGATAACAAAGTTTCATGGAGAAATTCAACATGGCCGCCTGGTGGCCATATTGGATTTTCGAATCGGACCAGAAAAGGTATCTTGCACAACTAGATCCATAGGGGAACCTGTGTACCAAATTTGAGAAAGATCCATGCAGCAGTTCCTGAGAAATCGTAATAACAATCTTTCATGAGAAAATCCAAGATGGCCGCCTAGTGGCCATATTGGATTTTCGGATTGGACCAGAAAAGGTATCTTGCACAACTAGACCCCAAGAGGAGCCTGTGTATCAAATTTGAGAAAGATCCATGCAGTAGTTCCGGAGAAATGGCGATAACAATGTTTCATGGGGAAATCCAAGATGGTCGCCTGGTGGCCATATTGGATTTTCGAATCGGACCAGAAATGGTATCTTGCACAACTAGATCCCAAGGGGAACCTGTGTACCAAATTTGAGAAAGATCCATGCAGTAGTTCCTGAGATATCGCGATAACAAAGTTTCATGGGGAAATCCAAGATGGCCGCCTGGCGGCCATATTGGATTCTCGAATCGGACCAGAAAATGTATCTTGCACAACTAGACCCCAAGGGAAACTTGTGTACCAAATTTGAGAAAAATCCATGCAGTAGTTCCTGAGAAATCACGATAACAATAATTGTTTACGGACGGACTGACGACGGACGGACGGACGACGGACCACGGACGAAAAGTGATTTGAACAGCCCACCATCTGGTGATGGTGGGCTAATAATTACCCGCGGAGCAGACTGAAGAGGGGTCTGGGCGAAGGCAACCACCTCGCTGGGGGTCTAATAATACCCCAGCCACCAGTCAGATTTTGGACCGGATTCGGGGCCTTCGCGCACATCGCCGGAGGTGACATCATATACAGTAAAATAGATGTTTGCCGAACATTTCGATTACTTGTCAAGTCTGCATAAATACCTCTGTTGACCTAGCGTTAAAAAGAATTATCTGTGGATTATTTTCTCTGTTTATCTGGACAGAGCATATGAAATTAGTTCGCTCATGTGCAACCCTGAAGGAGTTGTTTGGCCGGATTCAAACTGAACCGTGCGTACGTGAGTTTTCCCCTATCCGCCATAGCAACGTAGTAAAGGTCAACTTCCGCTATTGGGGGCAGGGATGATAAATGAGCCTGTGAAATGGAGCATGCGCTGTGGGGAGGATGAGGCGAAGGCTGAGATCTGTGTGACAAGTGTAAGTGTTTCCATATCCATCAAATCTACCTATAACTCAATTAAAATTCAAATTCGGTATGGCTTCAATACCAACCTCCTCACAGCGCATGCTCCGTTTCATAGGCTCACTCCATTATGACTCTGTCCACAATAGCGGAAGATGACCTTTACGAAGTTGCTATGACGTGTAGCGGAAAACCCGCGCACACATGATTTTGTTTGAACCCGGCCGAACAACTCCTTCAGTTTTTCACATGAGCGAACTACTTTTTATGCGCTGCCCATATAAACAGGAAAATTAATCTCCAGATCATTCTTTTCAACAGAGGTCAAATGCAGAACTGAAAGGTAATCGAAATGTTCGCCAAAACATCGATTTACTATATATGATGTCACTTCCGGCGGTGTTCTGCTCCGGCGGGAATCCTGACCCAAAAAATGACTGGTGGCTGGGGTATTATCATGCCCCAGTGAGGTACTCTAATACGTGGATAATTTTCTACGAGTTCGTATCACCCAAACATGGTCAGTTCTATATATACTAATGCCATGGTCAGTTCTTATTGGTCCTCCGTTATTTATAACATGTCGTATAGAGTAAACAAGAAGCATGGATGGTTTTGGTCTTGAATTTTTTTGCGGCTGGATTCTGAACGCTGGCAAGTGTCTGTTGCTATTAAGTTTGGAGCAGTAATGCAAGGACATGTCAGTTTGTCGAAATTAGTGGTATTGGAGTGTGTATAAAGACTGGAAACTCAGCGTATATTTTGGCTTGTCCCACCAACACGTGGATCGACTCTTGTGACAGCAAGACCAGCTTTACCGTCACAGAATTGAACTACGTTCATGTGCCTCCTGAGCAATGGCGAATGCGTATTTAATTTGTCGATCACTAAGAGCTCTGCATTCCGTATGAGATAGACTGCCTCAGGCTGCCTGCCAGCTTTTGAGTACATACATGGGGAAACCGTGAATAATTTAGAGGCTTGTTTTTCAAATCTCCATTGCAATATGGTTCGCACATAATCTTTAAATACGGTGGGTTCATCCTGGGCTATATAATATATTAATTTGTCTAATATGCAGAGCCATCTTCGACTGCTTGTTACATCAGTTTCTCTGACTCGCTCCTTCGTACGCTCACTTAATCAACCTGTTCCACCTTTACTCTCCGTGTTCACCAACAAGAGCGCATGAGGGACTAGGACCAACGCCGATTCAACGAGGATAGCTCACTCGAGCGTCGTTGGCATTTACAAACCGTTTTTAAGACGGCGTGCCCCGAAATGTTAAAATCGATTTATACATGGAGTGAAGCACCTGCTTTTAATACCGTTCCCGTCGATTTGCACTCCCAGCTGCACTGACAATCTAGTCAAAGCTCTGGGTTTTCAACTCCAAGCAATGTCTTTGAGCAGTTATACTGGTAGACCGAGGGAATCTCTGTGGAGTTTATCAATATACACCTGTCAAAGGATTGGTATGAAAAATGGTTCATGTGACTCCAAAATAAGATCATCTAAATCGTTTTGCGTTTTTACATCATAGCGATTTACACCATGTCCATGCATTAAACACGTCACCCATTTACCAATTGTGCTAATTTTCTGTAGTAGCGGTGAGGATCCTTGCGCGGCTATCACATAACTCCAAAACCTGTATTCTTGCGGAGCTGTCGCCTAACGCCAAAGCCTGCATCCTTGCGGGTAATCACCTAACTCCAAAACCTGTATCCTTGCGGGCTATCGCCTAACGCCAAAACCTGTATGTTTGCGGGGCTATCGCCTAACGCCAAAGCCTGTATCCTTGCGGGCTATCGCCTAACTCCAAAGCCTGTATCCTCGCGGGGCTATCGCCTAACGCCAAAACCTGTATTCGTGCGGGCAATTGCATAACTCCAAAACCTGCATCCTTGCGGGCCTACCACCTAACTCCAAAAACTGTATCCTTGCGAGGCTATCGCCTAACTCCAAAACCTGTATCATTGCGGTGCTATCACCTAACTACAAAACCTGTATCCCTGTGGGGATATCACATAACTCCAAAACCTGCATCCTTGCGGGCTATCGCATAACTCCAAAACCTGTACCCTTGCGGGGCTAGCAGCTAACTTCAAAGTCTGTATCGTTGAGGGGCTATCGCTTAACTCCAAATCCTGTATCCGTGTGGGGCTATCACCTAACTCTAAACCCTGTATCCTTGCGGTGCTATCACCTAACTACAGAACCGGTATCCTTGTGGGGATATCACATAACTCCAAAACCTGCATCCTTGCGGGCTATCGCATAACTCCAAAACCTGTACCCTTGCGGGGCTAGCAGCTAACTTCAAAATCTGTATCCTTGAGGGCCATCACCTATCTCCAAAACCTGTATCCTTGCGGGGCTATCGCCTAACTCCAAAACCTGTATCCTTGCGGGCCATCGCCTAACTTCAAAACCTGTATCCTTGTGGGGTTATCACCTAACTCCGAAACCTGTATCCTTGCGGGGCTATCACCTATCTCCAAAATCTGTATCCTTGTAGGGCTATCACCTAACTCCAAAGCCTGTATCAAAGTGGGCTGTCGCCTAACTCCAAAACCCGTATCTTTGAGGTCTATCGCCTAACTCCAAAACCTGTATCCTTCCAGGATATCGCCTAACTCCAAAACCTGTATTCTTGTGGGATATTGCATAACTCCAAAAACCTACATCCTTGCGGGCTATCGCCTAACCTCAAAACCTGTATCCTTGCGGGGCTATCACCTAACTCAAAAACCTGTATCCTTGCGGGGCTATCACCTATCTCCAAAATCTGTATCCTTGTAGGGCTATCACCTAACTCCAAAGCCTGTATCATAGTGGGCTATCGCCTAACTCCAAAACCCGTATCTTTGAGGTCTATCGCCTAACTCCAAGACCTGTATCCTTCCAGGATATCGCCTAACTCCAAAACCTGTATCCTCGTGGGATATTGCATAACTCCAAAAACCTACATCCTTGCGGGCTATCGCCTAACCTCAAAACCTGTATCCTTGCGGGGCTATCACCTAACTCAAAAACCTGTATGTTTGCGGGGCTATCGCCTAACGCCAAAGCCTGTATCCTTGCGGGCTATCGCCTAACTCCAAAGCCTGTATCCTCGCGGGGCTATCGCCTAACGCCAAAGCCTGTATCCTTGCGGGTAATCACCTAACTCCAAAACCTGTATCCTTGCGGGCTATCGCCTAACGCCAAAACCTGTATGTTTGCGGGGCTATCGCCTAACGCCAAAGCCTGTATCCTTGCGGGCTATCGCCTAACTCCAAAGCCTGTATCCTCGCGGGGCTATCGCCTAACGCTAAACCTGTATCCGTGCGGGCAATTGCATAACTCCAAAACCTGCATCCTTGCGGGCCTACCACCTAACTCCAAAAACTGTATCCTTGCGGGGCTATCACCTAACTCTAAACCCTGTATCCTTGCGGTGCTATCACATAACTACAGAACCTGTATCCTTGTGGGGATATCACATAACTCCAAAACCTGCATCCTTGCGGGCTATCGCATAACTCCAAAACCTGTACCCTTGCGGGGCTACCAGCTAACTTCAAAATCTGTATCGTTGAGGGGCTATCGCTTAACTTCAAATCCTGTATCCGTGTGGGGCTATCACCTAACTCTAAACCCTGTATCCTTGCGGTGCTATCACCTAACTACAGAACCTGTATCCTTGTGGGGATATCACATAACTCCAAAACCTGCATCCTTGCGGGCTATCGCATAACTCCAAAACCTGTACCCTTGCGGGGCTAGCAGCTAACTTCAAAATCTGTATCCTTGAGGGCCATCACCTATCTCCAAAACCTGTATCCTTGCGGGGCTATCGCCTAACTCCAAAACCTGTATCCTTGCGGGCCATCGCCTAACTTCAAAACCTGTATCCTTGTGGGGTTATCACCTAACTCCGAAACCTGTATCATAGTGGGCTACCGCCTAACTCCAAAACCCATATCCTTGCGGGGCTATCGCCTGACTCCAAAACCTGTATCCTTGCGGGCCATCACCTATCTCCAAAATCTGTATCCTTGTAGGGCTATCACCTAACTCCAAAGCCTGTATCATAGTGGGCTACCGCTTAACTCCAAAACCCGTATCTTTGAGGTCTATCGCCTAACTCCAAAACCTGTATCCTTCCAGGATATCGCCTAACTCCAAAATCTGTATCCTTGTGGGATATTGCATAACTCCAAAAACCTACATCCTTGCGGGCTATCGGCTAACCTCAAAACCTGTATCCTTGTGGGGCTATTACGTAACTCAAAAACCTGAATGCTTGCGGGGCTATCAACTAACTTCATCGCCTAACTCCAAAATCTTTATCCTTGCGGGCTATCACCTAACTCCAACACCTGTATCCATGCGGGGCTATCGCCTAACGCCAAAACATGAATCCGTGCGGGCAATTGCATAACTCCAAAACCTGCATCCTTGCGGGCCTACCACCTAACTCCAAAACCTGTATCCTTCCGGGGATATCGCCTAACTCCAAAACCTGTATCATTGCGGTGCTATCACCTAACTACAAAACCTGTATCCCTGTGGGGATATCACATAACTCCAAAACCTGCATCCTTGCGGGCTATCGCATAACTCCAAAACCTGTACCCTTGCGGGGCTAGCAGCTAACTTCAAAATCTGTATGCTTCAGGGTCTATCTCCTAACTTCGAAACCTGCATCCTTGCGGGCTATCGCCTAATCCCAAAACCTGCATCCGTGCGTGGCTATCACCTAACTCTAAAAAGCCGTATCCTTGCGAGGCTATCATCTAATTTTAAACCCTGTATCCTTACGGGCTATCGCCTAACTGCAAAACCTGTATGCTTCAGGGTCTATCTCCTAACTTCGAAACCTGCATCCTTGCGGGCTATCGCCTAATCCCAAAACCTGCATCCGTGCGTGGCTATCACCTAACTCTAAAAAGCCGTATCCTTGCGAGGCTATCATCTAATTTTAAACCCTGTATCCTTACGGGCTATCGCCTAACTCCAAAACCTGCATCCTTGCGGGCTATCGCATAACTCCAAAACCTGTACCCTTGCGGGGCTAGCAGCTAACTTCAAAATCTGTATCCTTGAGGGGTCATCACCTATCTCCAAAACCTGTATCCTTGCGGGGCTATCGCATAACTACAAAACCTGTATCCTTGCGGGCCATCGCCTAACTTCAAAACCTGTAGTCTTGTGGGGTTATCACCTAACTCCGAAACCTGTATCCTTGCGGGGCTATCACTTATCTCCAAAATCTGTATCCTTGTAGGGCTATCACCTAACTCCAAAGCCTGTATCATAGTGGGCTATCGCCTAACTCCAAAACCTGTATCCTTGTGGGATATTGCATAACTCCAAAAACCTACATCCTTGCGGGCTATCGCCTAACCTCAAAACCTGTATCCTTGTGGGGCTATCACCTGGGGCTATCAACTAACTTCAAACCCGCATCCTTGCGGGCTATCGCCTAACTCCAAAGCCTGTATCCTTGTGGGGCTATCACCTAACTCTAAACCTTGTATCCTTGCGGTGCTATCACCTAACTATAAAACCTGTATCCTTGTGGGGATATCACATAACTCCAAAACCTGCATCCTTGCGGGCTATCGCATAACTCCAAAACCTGTACCCTTGCGGGGCTAGCAGCTAACTTCAAAATCTGTATCCTTGAGGGGCTATCGCTTAACTCCAAATCCTGTATCCGTGTGGGGCTATCACCTAACTCTAAACCCTGTATCCTTGCGGTGCTATCATCTAACTACAGAACCTGTATCCTTGTGGGGATATCACATAACTCCAAAACCTGCATCCTTGCGGGCTATCGCATAACTCCAAAACCTGTACCCTTGCGGGGCTAGCAGCTAACTTCAAAATCTGTATCCTTGAGGGCCATCACCTATCTCCAAAACCTGTATCCTTGCGGGGCTATCGCCTAACTCCAAAACCTGTATCCTTGCGGGCCATCGCCTAACTTCAAAACCTGTATCCTTGTGGGGTTATCACCTAACTCCGAAACCTGTATCATAGTGGGCTACCGCCTAACTCCAAAACCCATATCTTTGCGGGGCTATCGCCTGACTGGAAAGGTCTTTGGATTATGGACGCGGATATTCTCTAATGGACGACGGCTGGATTATGAATGACGGACTAGACGCTTGTAATATCACCTAACTCCAAAGCCTGTATCATAGTGGGCTATCGCCTAACTCCAAAACCCGTATCTTTGAGGTCTATCGCCTCACTCCAAAACCTGTATCCTTCCAGGATATCGCCTAACTCCAAAACCTGTATCCTTGTGGGATATTGCATAACTCCAAAAACCTACATCCTTGCGGGCTATCGCCTAACCTCAAAACCTGTATCCTTGCGGGGCTATCACCTAACTCAAAAACCTGAATGCTTGCGGGGCTATAAACTAACTTCATCGCCTAACTCCAAAATCTTTATCCTTGCGGGCTATCACCTAACTCCAAAACCTGTATCCATGCGGGGCTATCGCCTAACGCCAAAACTTGAATCCGTGCGGGCAATTGCATAACTCCAAAACCTGCATCCTTGCGGGCCTACCACCTAACTCCAAAACCTGTATCCTTCCGGGGATATCACCTAACTCCAAAACCTGTATCATTGCGGTGCTATCACCTAACTACAAAACCTGTATCCCTGTGGGGATATCACATAACTCCAAAACCTGCATCCTTGCGGGCTATCGCATAACTCCAAAACCTGTACCCTTGCGGGGCTAGCAGCTAACTTCAAAATCTGTATCCTTGAGGGGCCATCACCTATCTCCAAAACCTGTATCCTTGCGGGGCTATCGCCTAACTCCAAAACCTGTATCCTTGCGGGCCATCGCCTAACTCCAAAACCTGTATCCTTGTGGGATTATCACCTAACTCCAAAACCTGTATCCTTGCGGGCCATCGCCTAACCCCAAAACCTGTATCCTTGTGGGATTATCACCTAACTCCAAAACCTGTATCCTTGCGGGGCTATCGCCTAACGGCAAAACATGAATCCGTGCGGGCAATTGCATAACTCCAAAACCTGCATCCTTGCGGGCCTACCACCTAACTCCAAAACCTGTATCCTTCCGGGGATATCCTCTAACTCCAAAACCTGTATCCTTGCGGTGCTATCACCTAACTACAAAACCTGTTTCCTTGTGGGGATATCACATAACTGCAAAACCTGCATCCTTGCGGGCTATCGCATAACTCCAAAACCTGTACCCTTGCGGGGCTAGCAGCTAACTTCAAAATCTGTATCCTTGAGGGGCCATCACCTATCTCCAAAGCCTGTATGCTTGCGGGGCTATCGCATAACTACAAAACCTGTATACTTGCGGGCCATCGCCTAACTTCAAAACCTGTAGTCTTGTGGGGTTATCACCTAACTCCGAAACCTGTATCCTTGCGGGGCTATCACTTATCTCCAAAATCTGTATCCTTGTAGGGCTATCACCTATCTCCAAAGCCTGTATCATAGTGGGCTATCGCCTAACTCCAAAACCCGTATCTTTGAGGTCTATCGCCTAACTCCAAAACCTGTACCCTTGCGGGGCTAGCAGCTAACTTCAAAATCTGTATCCTTGAGGGGCCATCACCTATCTCCAAAGCCTGTATCCTTGCGGGGCTATCGCCTAACTCCAAAACCTGTATCCTTGCGGGCCATCGCCTAACTTCAAAACCTGTATCCTTGTGGCGTTATCACCTAACTCCGAAACCTGTATCCTTGCGGGGCTATCACCTATCTCCAAAATCTGTATCCTTGTAGGGCTATCACCTAACTCCAAAGCCTGTATCAAAGTGGGCTGTCGCCTAACTCCAAAACCCGTATCTTTGAGGTCTATCGCCTAACTCCAAAACCTGTATCCTTCCAGGATATCGCCTAACTCCAAAACCTGTATTCTTGTGGGATATTGCATAACTCCAAAAACCTACATCCTTGCGGGCTATCGCCTAACCTCAAAACCTGTATCCTTGCGGGGCTAGCAGCTAACTTCGAAATCTGTATCCTTGAGGGCCATCACCTATCTCCAAAACCTGTATCCTTGCGGGGCTATCGCCTAACTCCAAAACCTGTATCCTTGCGGGCCATCGCCTAACTTCAAAACCTGTATCCTTGTGGGGTTATCACCTAACTCCGAAACCTGTATCATAGTGGGCTACCGCCTAACTCCAAAACCCGTATCCTTGCGGGGCTATCGCCTAACTCCAAAACCTGTATCCTTGCGGGCCATCACCTATCTCCAAAATCTGTATCCTTGTAGGGCTATCACCTAACTCCAAAGCCTGTATCATAGTGGGCTACCGCCTAACTCCAAAACCCGTATCTTTGAGGTCTATCGTCTAACTCCAAAACCTGTATCCTTCCAGGATATCGCCTAACTCCAAAACCTGTATCCTTGTGGGATATTGCATAACTCCAAAAACCTACATCCTTGCGGGCTATCGCCTAACCTCAAAACCTGTATCCTTGCGGGGCTATCACGTAACTCAAAAACCTGAATGCTTGCGGGGCTATCAACTAACTTCATCACCTGTATCCTTGCGGGGCTATCACCTATCTCCACAATCTGTATCCTTGTAGGGCTATCACCTAACTCCAAAGCCTGTATCATAGTGGGCTATCGCCTAACTCCAAAACCCGTATCTTTGAGGTCTGTCGCCTAACTTCAAAACCTGTATCCTTCCAGGATATCGCCTAACTCCAAAACCTGTATCCTTGTGGGCTATTGCATAACTCCAAAAACCTACATCCTTGCGGGCTATCGCCTAACCTCAAAACCTGTATCCTTGCGGGGCTATCACCTAACTCAAAAACCTGAATGCTTGCGGGGCTATCAACTAACTTCATCGCCTAACTCCAAAATCTTTATCCTTGCGGGCTATCACCTAACTCCAAAACCTGTATCCTTGCGGGGCTATCGCCTAACGCCAAAACATGAATCCGTGCGGGCAATGGCATAACTCCAAAACCTGCATCCTTGCGGGCCTACCACCTAACTCCAAAACCTGTATCCTTCCGGGGATATCGCCTAACTGCAAAACCTGTATGCTTCAGGGTCTATCTCCTAACTTCGAAACCTGCATCCTTGCGGGCTATCGCCTAATCCCAAAACCTGCATCCGTGCGTGGCTATCACCTAACTCTAAAAAGCCGTATCCTTGCGAGGCTATCATCTAATTTTAAACCCTGTATCCTTACGGGCTATCGCCTAACTCCAAAACCTGCATCCTTGCGGGCTATCGCATAACTCCAAAACCTGTACCCTTGCGGGGCTAGCAGCTAACTTCAAAATCTGTATCGTTGAGGGGCTATCGCTTAACTTCAAATCCTGTATCCGTGTGGGGCTATCACCTAACTCTAAACCCTGTATCCTTGCGATGCTATCACCTAACTACAGAACCTGTATCCTTGTGGGGATATCACATAACTCCAAAACCTGCATCCTTGCGGGCTATCGCATAACTCCAAAACCTGTACCCTTGCGGGGCTAGCAGCTAACTTCAAAATCTGTATCCTTGAGGGCCATCACCTATCTCCAAAACCTGTATCCATGCGGGGCTATCGGCTAACGCCAAAACATGAATCCGTGCGGGCAATTGCATAACTCCAAAACCTGCATCCTTGCGGGCCTACCACCTAACTCCAAAACCTGTATCCTTCCGGGGATATCGCCTAACTCCAAAACCTGTATCATTGCGGTGCTAACACCTAACTACAAAACCTGTATCCCTGTGGGGATATCACATAACTCCAAAACCTGCATCCTTGCGGGCTATCGCATAACTCCAAAACCTGTACCCTTGTGGGGCTAGCAGCTAACTTCAAAACCTGTATCCTTGAGGAGCCATCACCTATCTCCAAAACCTGTATCCTTGCGGGGCTATCGCCTAACTCCAAAACCTGTATCCTTGCGGGCCATCGCCGAACTCCAAAACCTGTATCCTTGTGGGATTATCACCTAACTCCGAAACCTGTATCCTTGCGGGGCTATCACCTATCTCCACAATCTGTATCCTTGTAGGGCTATCACCTAACTCCAAAGCCTGTATCATAGTGGGCTATCGCCTAACTCCAACACCCGTATCTTTGAGGTCTGTCGCCTAACTCCAAAACCTGTATCCTTCCAGGATATCGCCTAACTCCAAAACCTGTATCCTTGTGGGCTATTGCATAACTCCAAAAACCTACATCCTCGCGGGCTATCGCCTAACCTCAAAACCTGTATCCTTGCGGGGCTATCACCTAACTCAAAAACCTGAATGCTTGCGGGGATATCAACTAACTTCATCGCCTAACTCCAAAATCTTTATCCTTGCGGGCTATCACCTAACTCCAAAACCTGTATCCTTGCGGGGCTATCGCCTAACGCCAAAACATGAATCCGTGCGGGCTATTGCATAACTCCAAAAACCTACATCCTTGCGGGCTATCGCCTAACCTCAAAACCTGTATCCTTGCGGGGCTATCACCTAACTCAAAAACCTGAATGATTGCCGGGCTATCAACTAACTTCATCGCCTAACTCCAAAATCTTTATCCTTGCGGGGCTAGCAGCTAACTTCAAAATCTGTATCCTTGAGGGGCCATCACCTATCTCCAAAACCTGTATCCTTGCGGGCCATCGCTAATTCCAAAACCTGTATCCTTGTGGGATTATCACCTAACTCCGAAACCTGTATCCTTGCGGGGCTATCACCTATCTCCAAAATCTGTATCCTTATAGGGCTATCACCTAACTCCAAAGCCTGTATCATAGTGGGCTATCGCCTAACTCCAAAACCCGTATCTTTGAGGTCTGTCGCCTAACTCCAAAACCTGTATCCTTCCAGGATATCGCCTAACTCCAAAACCTGTATCCTTGTGGGCTATTGCATAACTCCAAAAACCTACATCCTTGCGGGCTATCGCCTAACCTCAAAACCTGTATCCTTGCGGGGCTATCACCTAACTCAAAAACCTGAATGCTTGCGGGGCTATCAACTAACTTCATCGCCTAACTCCAAAATCTTTATCCTTGCGGGCTATCACCTAACTCCAAAACCTGTATCCTGCGGGGCTATCGCCTAACGCCAAAACATGAATCCGTGCGGGCAATTGCATAACTCCAAAACCTGCATCCTTGCGGGCCTACCACCTAACTCCAAAACCTGTATCCTTCCGGGGATATCGCCTAACTCCAAAACCTGTATCCTTGCGGTGCTATCACCTAACTACAAAACCTGTTTCCTTGTGGGGATATCACATAACTGCAAAACCTGCATCCTTGTGGCCTATCGCATAACTCCAAAACCTGTACCCTTGCGGGGCTAGCAGCTAACTTCAAAATCTGTATCCTTGAGGGGCCATCACCTATCTCCAAAACCTGTATCCTTGCGGGGCTATCGCATAACTACAAAACCTGTATCCTTGCGGGCCATCGGCTAACTTCAAAACCTGTAGTCTTGTGGGGTTATCACCTAACTCCGAAACCTGTATCCTTGCGGGGCTATCACTTATCTCCAAAATCTGTATCCTTGTAGGGCTATCACCTATAAACTCCAAAGCCTGTATCATAGTGGGCTATCGCCTAACTCCAAAACCCGTATCTTTGAGGTCTATCCCCTAACTCCAAAACCTGTATCCTTCCAGGATATCGCCTAACTCCAAAACCTGTATCCTTGTGGGATATTGCATAACTCCAAAAACCTACATCCTTGCGGGCTATCGTCTAACCTCAAAACCTGTATCCTTGTGGGGCTATCACCTAACTCAAAAACCTGAATGCTTGCGGGGCTATCAACTAACTCCAAAGCCTGTATCCTTGTGGGGCTATCACCTAATTCTAAACCTTGTATCCTTGCGGTGCTATCACCTAACTATAAAACCTGTATCTTTGTGGGGATATCACATAACTCCAAAACCTGCATCCTTGCGGGCTATCGCATAACTCCAAAACCTGTACCCTTGCGGGGCTAGCAGCTAACTTTAAAATCTGTATCCTTGAGGGGCTATCGCTTAACTCCAAATCCTGTATCCGTGTGGGGCTATCACCTAATTCTAAACCCTGTATCCTTGCGGTGCTATCATCTAACTACAGAACCTGTATCCTTGTGGGGATATCACATAACTCCAAAACCTGCATCCTTGCGGGCTATCGCATAACTCCAAAACCTGTACCCTTGCGGGGCTAGCAGCTAACTTCAAAATTTGTATCCTTGAGGGGCCATCATCTATCTCCAAAACCTGTATCTTTGCGGGCCATCGCCTATCTTCAAAACCTGTATCCTTGTGGGGTTATCACCTAACTTCGAAACCTGTATCCTTGCGGGGCTATCACCTATCTACAAAATCTGTATCCTTGTAGGGCTATCACCTAACTCCAAAGCCTGTATCATAGTGGGCTATCGCCTAACTCCAAAACCCGTATCTTTGAGGTCTATCGCCTAACTCCAAAACCTGTATCCTTCCAGGATATCGCCTAACTCCAAAACCTGTATCCTTGTGGGATATTGCATAACTCCAAAAACCTACATCCTTGCGGGCTATCGCCTAACCTCAAAACCTGTATCCTTGCGGGGCTATCACCTAACTCAAAAACCTGAATGCTTGCGGGGCTATCAACTAACTTCATCGCCTAACTCCAAAATCTTTATCCTTGCGGGCTATCACCTAACTCCAAAACCTGTATCCATGCGGGGCTATCGCCTAACGCCAAAACTTGAATCCGTGCGGGAAATTGCATAACTCCAAAACCTGCATCCTTGCGGGCCTACCACCTAACTCCAAAACCTGTATCCTTCCGGGGATATCGCCTAACTCCAAAACCTGTATCATTGCGGTGCTATCACCTAACTACAAAACCTGTATCCCTGTGGGGATATCACATAACTCCAAAACCTGCATCCTTGCGGGCTATCGCATAACTCCAAAACCTGTACCCTTGCGGGGCTAGCAGCTAACTTCAAAATCTGTATCCTTGAGGGGCCATCACCTATCTCCAAAACCTGTATCCTTGCGGGGCTATCGCCTAACTCTAAAACCTGTATCCTTGCGGGCCATCGCCTAACTCCAAAACCTGTATCCTTGTGGGATTATCACCTAACTCCGAAACCTGTATCCTTGCGGGGCTATCGCCTAACTCCAAAACCTGTATCCTTGTGGGATTATCACCTAACTCCAAAACCTGTATCCTTGCGGGGCTATCGCCTAACGCCAAAACATGAATCCGTGCGGGCAATTGGATAACTCCAAAACCTGCATCCTTGCGGGCCTACCACCTAACTCCAAAACCTGTATCCTTCCGGGGATATCGCCTAACTCCAAAACCTGTATCCTTGCGGTGCTATCACCTAACTACAAAACCTGTTTCCTTGTGGGGATATCACATAACTGCAAAACCTGCATCCTTGCGGGCTATCGCATAACTCCAAAACCTGTACCCTTGCGGGGCTAGCAGCTAACTTCAAAATCTGTATCCTTGAGGGGCCATCACCTATCTCCAAAACCTGTATCCTTGCGGGGCTATCGCATAACTACAAAACCTGTATCCTTGCGGGCCATCGCCTAACTTCAAAACCTGTAGTCTTGTGGGGTTATCACCTAACTCCGAAACCTGTATCCTTGCGGGGCTATCACTTATCTCCAAAATCTGTATCCTTGTAGGGCTATCACCTAACTCCAAAGCCTGTATCATAGTGGGCTATCGCCTAACTCCAAAACCCGTATCTTTGAGGTCTATCGCCTAACTCCAAAACCTGTATCCTTCCAGGATATCGCCTAACTCCAAAACCTGTATCCTTGTGGGATATTGCATAACTCCAAAAACCTACATCCTTGCGGGCTATATCCCTAACCTCAAAACCTGTATCCTTGCGGGGCTATCACCTAACTGAAAAACCTGAATGCTTGCGGGGCTATCAACTAACTTCAAACCCGCATCCTTGCGGGCTATCGCCTAACTCCAAAGCCTGTATCCTTGTGGGGCTATCACCTAACTCTAAACCAAGTATCCTTGCGGTGCTATCACCTAACTATAAAACCTGTATCCTTGTGGGGATATCACATAACTCCAAAACCTGCATCCTTGCGGGCTATCGCATAACTCCAAAACCTGTACCCTTGCGGGGCTAGCAGCTAACTTCAAAATCTGTATCCTTGAGGGGCTATCGCTTAACTCCAAATCCTGTATCCGTGTGGGGCTATCACCTAACTCTAAACCCTGTATCCTTGCGGTGCTATCACCTAACTACAGAACCTGTATCCTTGTGGGGATATCACATAACTCCAAAACCTGCATCCTTGCGGGCTATCGCATAACTCCAAACCCTGTACCCTTGCGGGGCTAGCAGCTAACTTCAAAATTTGTATCCTTGAGGGGCCATCATCTATCTCCAAAACCTGTATCCTTGCGGGGCTATCGCCTAACTCCAAAACCTGTATCCTTGCGGGCCATCGCCTAACTTCAAAACCTGTATCCTTGTGGGGTTATCACCTAATTCCGAAACCTGTATCCTTGCGGGACTATCACCTATCTCCAAAATCTGTATCCTTGTAGGGCTATCACCTAACTCCAAAGCCTGTATCATAGTGGGCTATCGCCTAACTCCAAAACCCGTATCTTCGAAGTCTATCGCCTAACTCCAAAACCTGTATCCTTCCAGGATATCGCCTAACTCCAAAACCTGTATCCTTGTGGGATATTGCATAACTCCAAAAACCTACATCCTTCCGGGCTATCGGCTAACCTCAAAACCTGTATCCTTGCGGGGCTATCACCTAACTCAAAAACCTGAATGCTTGCGGGGCTATCAACTAACTTCATCGCCTAACTCCAAAATCTTTATCCTTGCGGACTATCACCTAACTCCAAAACCTGTATCCTTGCGGGGCTATCGCCTAACGACAAAACATGAATCCGTGCGGGCAATTGCATAACTCCAAAACCTGCATCCTTGCGGACCTACCACCTAACTCCAAAACCTGTATCCTTCCGGGGATATCGCCTAACTCCAAAACCTGTATCCTTGCGGTGCTATCACCTAACTACAAAACCTGTATCCTTGTGGGGATATCACATAACTGCAAAACCTGCATCCTTGCGGGCTATCGCATAACTCCAAAACCTGTACCCTTGCGGGGCTAGCAGCTAACTTCAAAATCTGTATCCTTGAGGGGCCATCACCTATCTCCAAAACCTGTATCCTTGCGGGGCTATCGCCTAACTACAAAACCTGTATCCTTGCGGGCCATCGCCTAACTTCAAAACCTGTATCCTTGTGGGGTTATCACCTAACTCCGAAACCTGTATCCTTGCGGGGCTATCACCTATCTCCAACATCTGTATCCTTGTAGGGCTATCACCTAACTCCAAAGCCTGTATCATAGTGGGCTATCGCCTAACTCCAAAACCCGTATCTTTGAGGTCTATCGCCTAACTCCAAAACCTGTATCCTTCCAGGATATCGCCTAACTCCAAAACCTGTATCCTTGTGGGATATTGCATAACTCCAAAAACCTACATCCTTGCGGGCTATCGCCTAACCTCAAAACCTGTATCCTTGCGGGGCTATCACCTAACTCAAAAACCTGAATGCTTGCGGGGCTATCAACTAACTTCATCGCCTAATTCCAAAATCTTTATCCTTGCGGGCTATCACCTAACTCCAAAACCTGTATCCATGCGGGGCTATCGCCTAACGCCAAAACTTGAATCCGTGCGGGCAATTGCATAACTCCAAAACCTGCATCCTTGCGGGCCTACCACCTAACTCCAAAACCTGTATCCTTCCGGGGATATCGCCTAACTCCAAAACCTGTATCATTGCGGTGCTATCACCTAACTACAAAACCTGTATCCCTGTGGGGATATCACATAACTCCAAAACCTGCATCCTTGCGGGCTATCGCATAACTCCAAAACCTGTACCCTTGCGGGGCTAGCAGCTAACTTCAAAATCTGTATCCTTGAGGGGCCATCACCTATCTCCAAAACCTGTATCCTTGCGGGGCTATCGCCTAACTCTAAAACCTGTATCCTTGCGGGCCATCGCCTAACTCCAAAACCTGTATCCTTGTGGGATTATCACCTAACTCCGAAACCTGTATCCTTGCGGGGCTATCGCCTAACTCCAAAACCTGTATCCTTGCGGGCCATCGCCTAACTCCAAAACCTGTATCCTTGTGGGATTATCACCTAACTCCAAAACCTGTATCCTTGCGGGGCTATCGCCTAACGCCAAAACATGAATCCGTGCGGGCAATTGCATAACTCCAAAACCTGCATCCTTGCGGGCCTACCACCTAACTCCAAAACCTGTATCCTTCCGGGGATATCGCCTAACTCCAAAACCTGTATCATTGCGGTGCTATCACCTAACTACAAAACCTGTATCCCTGTGGGGATATCACATAACTCCAAAACCTGCATCCTTGCGGGCTATCGCATAACTCCAAAACCTGTACCCTTGCGGGGCTAGCAGCTAACTTCAAAACCTGTATCCTTGAGGAGCCATCACCTATCTCCAAAACCTGTATCCTTGCGGGGCTATCGCCTAACTCCAAAACCTGTATCCTTGCGGGCCATCGCCTAACTCCAAAACCTGTATCCTTGTGGGATTATCACCTAACTCCGAAACCTGTATCCTTGCGGGGCTATCACCTATCTCCACAATCTGTATCCTTGTAGGGCTATCACCTAACTCCAAAGCCTGTATCATAGTGGGCTATCGCCTAACTCCAAAACCCGTATCTTTGAGGTCTGTCGCCTAACTCGAAAACCTGTATCCTTCCAGGATATCGCCTAACTCCAAAACCTGTATCCTTGTGGGCTATTGCATAACTCCAAAAACCTACATCCTCGCGGGCTATCGCCTAACCTCAAAACCTGTATCCTTGCGGGGCTATCACCTAACTCAAAAACCTGAATGCTTGCGGGGATATCAACTAACTTCATCGCCTAACTCCAAAATCTTTATCCTTGCGGGCTATCACCTAACTCCAAAACCTGTATCCTTGCGGGGCTATCGCCTAACGCCAAAACATGAATCCGTGCGGGCTATTGCATAACTCCAAAAACCTACATCCTTGCGGGCTATCGCCTAACCTCAAAACCTGTATCCTTGCGGGGCTATCACCTAACTCAAAAACCTGAATGATTGCCGGGCTATCAACTAACTTCATCGCCTAACTCCAAAATCTTTATCCTTGCGGGGCTAGCAGCTAACTTCAAAATCTGTATCCTTGAGGGGCCATCACCTATCTCCAAAACCTGTATCCTTGCGGGGCTATCGCCTAACTCCAAAACCTGTATCCTTGCGGGCCATCGCCTAACTCCAAAACCTGTATCCTTGTGGGATTATCACCTAACTCCGAAACCTGTATCCTTGCGGGGCTATCACCTATCTCCAAAATCTGTATCCTTGTAGGGCTATCACCTAACTCCAAAGCCTGTATCATAGTGGGCTATCGCCTAACTCCAAAACCCGTATCTTTGAGGTCTGTCGCCTAACTCCAAAACCTGTATCCTTCCAGGATATCGCCTAACTCCAAAACCTGTATCCTTGTGGGCTATTGCATAACTCCAAAAACCTACATCCTTGCGGGCTATCGCCTAACCTCAAAACCTGTATCCTTGCGGGGCTATCACCTAACTCAAAAACCTGAATGCTTGCGGGGCTATCAACTAACTTCATCGCCTAACTCCAAAATCTTTATCCTTGCGGGCTATCACCTAACTCCAAAACCTGTATCCTGCGGGGCTATCGCCTAACGCCAAAACATGAATCCGTGCGGGCAATTGCATAACTCCAAAACCTGCATCCTTGCGGGCCTACCACCTAACTCCAAAACCTGTATCCTTCCGGGGATATCGCCTAACTCCAAAACCTGTATCCTTGCGGTGCTATCACCTAACTACAAAACCTGTTTCCTTGTGGGGATATCACATAACTGCAAAACCTGCATCCTTGTGGCCTATCGCATAACTCCAAAACCTGTACCCTTGCGGGGCTAGCAGCTAACTTCAAAATCTGTATCCTTGAGGGGCCATCACCTATCTCCAAAACCTGTATCCTTGCGGGGCTATCGCATAACTACAAAACCTGTATCCTTGCGGGCCATCGGCTAACTTCAAAACCTGTAGTCTTGTGGGGTTATCACCTAACTCCGAAACCTGTATCCTTGCGGGGCTATCACTTATCTCCAAAATCTGTATCCTTGTAGGGCTATCACCTATAAACTCCAAAGCCTGTATCATAGTGGGCTATCGCCTAACTCCAAAACCCGTATCTTTGAGGTCTATCCCCTAACTCCAAAACCTGTATCCTTCCAGGATATCGCCTAACTCCAAAACCTGTATCCTTGTGGGATATTGCATAACTCCAAAAACCTACATCCTTGCGGGCTATCGCCTAACCTCAAAACCTGTATCCTTGTGGGGCTATCACCTAACTCAAAAACCTGAATGCTTGCGGGGCTATCAACTAACTTCAAACCCGCATCCTTGCGGGCTATCGCCTAACTCCAAAGCCTGTATCCTTGTGGGGCTATCACCTAATTCTAAACCTTGTATCCTTGCGGTGCTATCACCTAACTATAAAACCTGTATCCTTGTGGGGATATCACATAACTCCAAAACCTGCATCCTTGCGGGCTATCGCATAACTCCAAAACCTGTACCCTTGCGGGGCTAGCAACTAACTTTAAAATCTGTATCCTTGAGGGGCTATCGCTTAACTCCAAATCCTGTATCCGTGTGGGGCTATCACCTAACTCTAAACCCTGTATCCTTGCGGTGCTATCATCTAACTACAGAACCTGTATCCTTGTGGGGATATCACATAACTCCAAAACCTGCATCCTTGCGGGCTATCGCATAACTCCAAAACCTGTACCCTTGCGGGGCTAGCAGCTAACTTCAAAATTTGTATCCTTGAGGGGCCATCATCTATCTCCAAAACCTGTATCCTTGCGGGCCATCGCCTAACTTCAAAACCTGTATCCTTGTGGGGTTATCACCTAACTCCGAAACCTGTATCCTTGCGGGGCTATCACCTATCTACAAAATCTGTATCCTTGTAGGGCTATCACCTAACTCCAAAGCCTGTATCATAGTGGGCTATCGCCTAACTCCAAAACCCGTATCTTTGAGGTCTATCGCCTAACTCCAAAACCTGTATCCTTCCAGGATATCGCCTAACTCCAAAACCTGTATCCTTGTGGGATATTGCATAACTCCAAAAACCTACATCCTTGCGGGCTATCGCCTAACCTCAAAACCTGTATCCTTGCGGGGCTATCACCTAACTCAAAAACCTGAATGCTTGCGGGGCTATCAACTAACTTCATCGCCTAACTCCAAAATCTTTATCCTTGCGGGCTATCACCTAACTCCAAAACCTGTATCCATGCGGGGCTATCGCCTAACGCCAAAACTTGAATCCGTGCGGGCAATTGCATAACTCCAAAACCTGCATCCTTGCGGGCCTACCACCTAACTCCAAAACCTGTATCCTTCCGGGGATATCACCTAACTCCAAAACCTGTATCATTGCGGTGCTATCACCTAACTACAAAACCTGTATCCCTGTGGGGATATCACATAACTCCAAAACCTGCATCCTTGCGGGCTATCGCATAACTCCAAAACCTGTACCCTTGCGGGGCTAGCAGCTAACTTCAAAATCTGTATCCTTGAGGGGCCATCACCTATCTCCAAAACCTGTATCCTTGCGGGGCTATCGCCTAACTCTAAAACCTGTATCCTTGCGGGCCATCGCCTAACTCCAAAACCTGTATCCTTGTGGGATTATCACCTAACTCCGAAACCTGTATCCTTGCGGGGCTATCGCCTAACTCCAAAACCTGTATCCTTGCGGGCCATCGCCTAACTCCAAAACCTGTATCCTTGTGGGATTATCACCTAACTCCAAAACCTGTATCCTTGCGGGGCTATCGCCTAACGCCAAAACATGAATCCGTGCGGGCAATTGGATAACTCCAAAACCTGCATCCTTGCGGGCCTACCACCTAACTCCAAAACCTGTATCCTTCCGGGGATATCGCCTAACTCCAAAACCTGTATCCTTGCGGTGCTATCACCTAACTACAAAACCTGTTTCCTTGTGGGGATATCACATAACTGCAAAACCTGCATCCTTGCGGGCTATCGCATAACTCCAAAACCTGTACCCTTGCGGGGCTAGCAGCTAACTTCAAAATCTGTATCCTTGAGGGGCCATCACCTATCTCCAAAGCCTGTATCCTTGCGGGGCTATCGCATAACTACAAAACCTGTATCCTTGCGGGCCATCGCCTAACTTCAAAACCTGTAGTCTTGTGGGGTTATCACCTAACTCCGAAACCTGTATCCTTGCGGGGCTATCACTTATCTCCAAAATCTGTATCCTTGTAGGGCTATTACCTAACTCCAAAGCCTGTATCATAGTGGGCTATCGGCTAACTCCAAAACCCGTATCTTTGAGGTCTATCGCCTAACTCCAAAACCTGTATCCTTCCAGGATATCGCCTAACTCCAAAACCTGTATCCTTGTGGAATATTGCATAGCTCCAAAAACCTACATCCTTGCGGGCTATCGCCTAACCTCAAAACCTGTATCCTTGCGGGGCTATCACCTAACTGAAAAACCTGAATGCTTGCGGGGCTATCAACTAACTTCAAACCCGCATCCTTGCGGGCTATCGCCTAACTCCAAAGCCTGTATCCTTGTGGGGCTATCACCTAACTCTAAACCAAGTATCCTTGCGGTGCTATCACCTAACTATAAAACCTGTATCCTTGCGGGGCTATCGCCTAACGCCAAAACATGAATCCGTGCGGGCAATTGCATAACTCCAAAACCTGCATCCTTGCGGGCCTACCACCTAACTCCAAAACCTGTATCCTTCCGGGGATATCGCCTAACTCCAAAACCTGTATTCTTGCGGTGCTATCACCTAACTACAAAACCTGTTTCCTTGTGGGGATATCACATAACTGCAAAACCTGCATCCTTGCGGGCTATCGCATAACTCCAAAACCTGTACCCTTGCGGGGCTAGCAGCTAACTTCAAAATCTGTATCCTTGAGGGGCCATCACCTATCTCCAAAGCCTGTATCCTTGCGGGGCTATCGCATAACTACAAAACCTGTATCCTTGCGGGCCATCGCCTAACTTCAAAACCTGTAGTCTTGTGGGGTTATCACCTAACTCCGAAACCTGTATCCTTGCGGGGCTATCACTTATCTCCAAAATCTGTATCCTTGTAGGGCTATTACCTAACTCCAAAGCCTGTATCATAGTGGGCTATCGGCTAACTCCAAAACCCGTATCTTTGAGGTCTATCGCCTAACTCCAAAACCTGTATCCTTCCAGGATATCGCCTAACTCCAAAACCTGTATCCTTGTGGAATATTGCATAGCTCCAAAAACCTACATCCTTGCGGGCTATCGCCTAACCTCAAAACCTGTATCCTTGCGGGGCTATCACCTAACTGAAACCTGAATGCTTGCGGGGCTATCAACTAACTTCAAACCCGCATCCTTGCGGGCTATCGCCTAACTCCAAAGCCTGTATCCTTGTGGGGCTATCACCTAACTCTAAACCAAGTATCCTTGCGGTGCTATCACCTAACTATAAAACCTGTATCCTTGTGGGGATATCACATAACTCCAAAACCTGCATCCTTGCGGGCTATCGCATAACTCCAAAACCTGTACCCTTGCGGGCCTAGCAGCTAACTTCAAAATCTGTATCCTTGAGGGGCTATCGCTTAACTCCAAATCCTGTATCCGTGTGGGGCTATCACCTAACTCTAAACCCTGTATCCTTGCGGTGCTATCACCTAACTACAGAACCTGTATCCTTGTGGGGATATCACATAACTCCAAAACCTGCATCCTTGCAGGCTATCGCATAACTCCAAACCCTGTACCCTTGCGGGGCTAGCAGCTAACTTCAAAATTTGTATCCTTGAGGGGCCATCATCTATCTCCAAAACCTGCATCCTTGCGGGGCTATCGCCTAACTCCAAAACCTGTATCCTTGCGGGCCATCGCCTAACTTCAAAACCTGTATCCTTGTGGGGTTATCACCTAATTCCGAAACCTGTATCCTTGCGGGACTATCACCTATCTCCAAAATCTGTATCCTTGTAGGGCTATCACCTAACTCCAAAGCCTGTATCATAGTGGGCTATCGCCTAACTCCAAAACCCGTATCTTTGAGGTCTATCGCCTAACTCCAAAACCTGTATCCTTCCAGGATATCGCCTAACTCCAAAACCTGTATCCTTGTGGGATATTGCATAACTCCAAAAACCTACATCCTTCCGGGCTATCGCCTAACCTCAAAACCTGTATCCTTGCGGGGCTATCACCTAACTCAAAAACCTGAATGCTTGCGGGGCTATCAACTAACTTCATCGCCTAACTCCAAAATCTTTATCCTTGCGGACTATCACCTAACTCCAAAACCTGTATCCTTGCGGGGCTATCGCCTAACGACAAAACATGAATCCGTGCGGGCAATTGCATAACTCCAAAACCTGCATCCTTGCGGACCTACCACCTAACTCCAAAACCTGTATCCTTCCGGGGATATCGCCTAACTCCAAAACCTGTATCCTTGCGGTGCTATCACCTAACTACAAAACCTGTATCCTTGTGGGGATATCACATATCTGCAAAACCTGCATCCTTGCGGGCTATCGCATAACTCCAAAACCTGTACCCTTGCGGGGCTAGCAGCTAACTTCAAAATCTGTGTCCTTGAGGGGCCATCACCTATCTCCAAAACCTGTATCCTTGCGGGGCTATCGCCTAACTACAAAACCTGTATCCTTGCGGGCCATCGCCTAACTTCAAAACCTGTATCCTTGTGGGGTTATCACCTAACTCCGAAACCTGTATCCTTGCGGGGCTATCACCTATCTCCAAAATCTGTATCCTTGTAGGGCTATCACCTAACTCCAAAGCCTGTATCATAGTGGGCTATCGCCTAACTCCAAAACCCGTATCTTTGAGGTCTATCGCCTAACTCCAAAACCTGTATCCTTCCAGGATATCGCCTAACTCCAAAACCTGTATCATTGTGGGATATTGCATAACTCCAAAAACCTACATCCTTGCGGGCTATCGCCTAACCTCAAAACCTGTATCCTTGCGGGGCTATCACCTAACTCAAAAACCTGAATGCTTGCGGGGCTATCAACTAACTTCATCGCCTAACTCCAAAATCTTTATCCTTGCGGGCTATCACCTAACTCCAAAACCTGTATCCATGCGGGGCTATCGCCTAACGCCAAAACTTGAATCCGTGCGGGCAATTGCATGACTCCAAAACCTGCATCCTTGCGGGCCTACCACCTAACTCCAAAACCTGTATCCTTCCGGGGATATCGCCTAACTCCAAAACCTGTATCATTGCGGTGCTATCACCTAACTACAAAACCTGCATCCCTGTGGGGATATCACATAACTCCAAAACCTGCATCCTTGCGGGCTATCGCATAACTCCAAAACCTGTACCCTTGCGGGGCTAGCAGCTAACTTCAAAATCTGTATCCTTGAGGGGCCATCACCTATCTCCAAAACCTGTATCCTTGCGGGGCTATCGCCTAACTCTAAAACCTGTATCCTTGCGGGCCATCGCCTAACTCCAAAACCTGTATCCTTGTGGGATTATCACCTAACTCCGAAACCTGTATCCTTGCGGGGCTATCGCCTAACTCCAAAACCTGTATCCTTGCGGGCCATCGCCTAACTCCAAAACCTGTATCCTTGTGGGATTATCACCTAACTCCAAAACCTGTATCCTTGCGGGTCTATCGCCTAACGCCAAAACATGAATCCGTGCGGGCAATTGCATAACTCCAAAACCTGCATCCTTGCGGGCCTACCACCTAACTCCAAAACCTGTATCCTTCCGGGGATATCGCCTAACTCCAAAACCTGTATTCTTGCGGTGCTATCACCTAACTACAAAACCTGTTTCCTTGTGGGGATATCACATAACTGCAAAACCTGCATCCTTGCGGGCTATCGCATAACTCCAAAACCTGTACCCTTGCGGGGCTAGCAGCTAAGTTCAAAATCTGTATCCTTGAGGGGCCATCACCTATCTCCAAAGCCTGTATCCTTGCGGGGCTATCGCATAACTACAAAACCTGTATCCTTGCGGGCCATCGCCTAACTTCAAAACCTGTAGTCTTGTGGGGTTATCACCTAACTCCGAAACCTGTATCCTTGCGGGGCTATCACTTATCTCCAAAATCTGTATCCTTGTAGGGCTATCACCTAACTCCAAAGCCTGTATCATAGTGGGCTATCGCCTAACTCCAAAACCCGTATCTTTGAGGTCTATCGCCTAACTCCAAAACCTGTATCCTTCCAGGATATCGCCTAACTCCAAAACCTGTATCCTTGTGGAATATTGCATAGCTCCAAAAATCTACATCCTTGCGGGCTATCGCCTAACCTCAAAACCTGTATCCTTGCGGGGCTATCACCTAACTGAAAAACCTGAATGCTTGCGGGGCTATCAACTAACTTCAAACCCGCATCCTTGCGGGCTATCGCCCAACTCCAAAGCCTGTATCCTTGTGGGGCTATCACCTAACTCTAAACCAAGTATCCTTGCGGTGCTATCACCTAACTATAAAACCTGTATCCTTGTGGGGATATCACATAACTCCAAAACCTGCATCCTTGCGGGCTATCGCATAACTCCAAAACCTGTACCCTTGCGGGGCTAGCAGCTAACTTCAAAATTTGTATCCTTGAGGGGCCATCATCTATCTCCAAAACCTGTATCCTTGCGGGGCTATCGCCTAATTCCAAAACCTGTATCCTTGCGGGCCATCGCCTAACTTCAAAACCTGTATCCTTGTGGGGTTATCACCTAATTCCGAAACCTGTATCCTTGCGGGACTATCACCTATCTCCAAAATCTGTATCCTTGTAGGGCTATCACCTAACTCCAAAGCCTGTATCATAGTGGGCTATCGCCTAACTCCAAAACCCGTATCTTTGAGGTCTATCGCCTAACTCCAAAACCTGTATCCTTCCAGGATATCGCCTAACTCCAAAACCTGTATCCTTGTGGGATATTGCATAACTCCAAAAACCTACATCCTTCCGGGCTATCGCCTAACCTCAAAACCTGTATCCTTGCGGGGCTATCACCTAACTCAAAAACCTGAATGCTTGCGGGGCTATCAACTAACTTCATCGCCTAACTCCAAAATCTTTATCCTTGCGGACTATCACCTAACTCCAAAACCTGTATCCTTGCGGGGCTATCGCCTAACGACAAAACATGAATCCGTGCGGGCAATTGCATAACTCCAAAACCTGCATCCTTGCGGACCTACCACCTAACTCCAAAACCTGTATCCTTCCGGGGATATCGCCTAACTCCAAAACCTGTATCCTTGCGGTGCTATCACCTAACTACAAAACCTGTATCCTTGTGGGGATATCACATAACTGCAAAACCTGCATCCTTGCGGGCTATCGCATAACTCCAAAACCTGTACCCTTGCGGGGATAGCAGCTAACTTCAAAATCTGTATCCTTGAGGGGCCATCACCTATCTCCAAAACCTGTATCCTTGCGGGGCTATCGCCTAACTACAACACCTGTATCCTTGCGGGCCATCGCCTAACTTCAAAACCTGTATCCTTGTGGGGTTATCACCTAACTCCGAAACCTGTATCCTTGCGGGGCTATCACCTATCTCCAAAATCTGTATCCTTGTAGGGCTATCACCTAACTCCAAAGCCTGTATCATAGTGGGCTATCGCCTAACTCCAAAACCCGTATCTTTGAGGTCTATCGCCTAACTCCAAAACCTGTATCCTTCCAGGATATCGCCTAACTCCAAAACCTGTATCCTCGTGGGATATTGCATAACTCCAAAAACCTACATCCTTGCGGGCTATCGCCTAACCTCAAAACCTGTATCCTTGCGGGGCTATCACCTAACTCAAAAACCTGAATGCCTGCGGGGCTATCAACTAACTTCAAACCCGCATCCTTGCGGGCTATCGCCTAACTCCACAACTGTGTCCTTGCGGGCTATCGCCTAACTCCAAAACCTGTACCCTTGAAAGGCTATCGCCTAACTCCAAACTCTGTATCCTTGAGGCTATCACCTAACTGCAAAACCTGTATCCTTGCTGGGCTATCACCTAACTCCGAGACCTGTATCCTTGCGGACTATCACCTAACTCCAAAACCTGTATCCTTGCGAGCTATCGCGGAACTACAAAATCTGAATCCTTGCGGGGTATCGCCTAACTCAAAAACCTGTATCCTTGCGGGGCTACCACCTAACTCCAAAATCTGTATGCTTGAGGGGCTATCACCTAACTATAAAACATGCATCCATGTGGGCTATCGCCTAACTGCAAAACCTGTATGCTTCAGGGTCTATCACCTAACTTCGAAACCTGCATCCTTGCGGGCTATCGCCTAATCCCAAAACCTGCATCCGTGCGTGGCTATCACCTAACTCTAAAAAGCCGTATCCTTGCGAGGCTATCATCTAATTTTAAACCCTGTATCCTTACGGGCTATCGCCTAACTCCAAAATCTGTATCCTTGCGGGCTAACGTATTACTCTAAAACAGGTATCCTTGCGGGGCTATCACCTAACTCCAAAACCTGTATGCTTGAGGGGCAAACAAATAAGTCCAAACCCTGTATCCTTGCTGGAAATCGCCTAACTCCAAGACCTTTATCCTTGCGGGCTATCGCTTAACTCCAAAACACGTATCCTTGCGGGCTATCGCCTAACTGCAAAACCTGTAACCTTGAGGGGCTATCACCTAACTTCAAAACCGGTTTCCTTGCGGGCTATCACCTTACTCAAAAACTTGTATCCTTGCGGGCTATCAACTAACTCCAAAACCTGTATCCTTGCTGGGCTATCACCTTACTCCGAAACCTGTATCCTTGCGGGCTATCACCTAACTCCGAAACTTGTATGCTTGAGGGGCTATCACATAATTCCAAAACCTGTATCCTTGCGGGCCATCGCCTAACTTCAAAACCTGTAGTCTTGTGGGGTTATCACCTAACTCCGAAACCTGTATCCTTGCGGGACTATCACCTATCTCCAAAATCTGTATCCTTGTAGGGCTATCACCTAACTCCAAAGCCTGTATCATAGTGGGCTATCGCCTAACTCCAAAACCCGTATCTTTGAGGTCTATCGCCTAACTCCAAAACCTGTATCCTTCCAGGATATCGCCTAACTCCAAAACCTGTATCCTTGTGGGATATTGCATAACTCCAAAAACCTACATCCTTGCGGGCTATCGCCTAACCTCAAAACCTGTATCCTTGCGGGGCTATCACCTAACTCAAAAACCTGAATGCTTGCGGGGCTATCAACTAACTTCATCGCCTAACTCCAAAATCTTTATCCTTGCGGACTATCACCTAACTCCAAAACCTGTATCCTTGCGGGGCTATCGCCTAACGACAAAACATGAATCCGTGCGGGCAATTGCATAACTCCAAAACCTGCATCCTTGCGGACCTACCACCTAACTCCAAAACCTGTATCCTTCCGGGGATATCGCCTAACTCCAAAACCTGTATCCTTGCGGTGCTATCACCTAACTACAAAACCTGTATCCTTGTGGGGATATCACATAACTGCAAAACCTGCATCCTTGCGGGCTATCGCATAACTCCAAAACCTGTACCCTTGCGGGGCTAGCAGCTAACTTCAAAATCTGTATCCTTGAGGGGCCATCACCTATCTCCAAAACCTGTATCCTTGCGGGGCTATCGCCTAACTCCAAAACCTGTATCCTTGGGGGCCATCGCCTAACTTCAAAACCTGTATCCTTGTGGGGCTATCACCTAACTCTAAACCAAGTATCCTTGCGGTGCTATCACCTAACTATAAAACCTGTATCCTTGTGGCGATATCACATAACTCAAAAACCTGCATCCTTGCGGGCTATCGCATAACTCCAAAACCTGTACCCTTGCGGGGCTAGCAGCTAACTTCAAAATCTGTATCCTTGAGGGGCTATCGCTTAACTCCAAATCCTGTATCCTAACTCCAAAACCTGTATTCTTGCGGTGCTATCACCTAACTACAAAACCTGTTTCCTTGTGGGGATATCACATAACTGCAAAACCTGCATCCTTGCGGGCTATCGCATAACTCCAAAACCTGTACCCTTGCGGGGCTAGCAGCTAAGTTCAAAATCTGTATCCTTGAGGGGCCATCACCTATCTCCAAAGCCTGTATCCTTGCGGGGCTATCGCCTAACTCCAAAACCTGTATCCTTGCGGGCCATCGCCTAACTTCAAAACCTGTATCCTTGTGGGGTTATCACCTAATTCCGAAACCTGTATCCTTGCGGGACTATCACCTATCTCCAAAATCTGTATCCTTGTAGGGCTATCACCTAACTCCAAAGCCTGTATCATAGTGGGCTATCGCCTAACTCCAAAACCCGTATCTTTGAGGTCTATCGCCTAACTCCAAAACCTGTATCCTTCCAGGATATCGCCTAACTCCAAAACCTGTATCCTTGTGGGATATTGCATAACTCCAAAAACCTACATCCTTCCGGGCTATCGCCTAACCTCAAAACCTGTATCCTTGCGGGGCTATCACCTAACTCAGAAACCTGAATGCTTGCGGGGCTATCAACTAACTTCATCGCCTAACTCCAAAATCTTTATCCTTGCGGACTATCACCTAACTCCAAAACCTGTATCCTTGCGGGGCTATCGCCTAACGACAAAACATGAATCCGTGCGGGCAATTGCATAACTCCAAAACCTGCATCCTTGCGGACCTACCACCTAACTCCAAAACCTGTATCCTTCCGGGGATATCGCCTAACTCCAAAACCTGTATCCTTGCGGTGCTATCACCTAACTACAAAACCTGTATCCTTGTGGGGATATCACATAACTGCAAAACCTGCATCCTTGCGGGCTATCGCATAACTCCAAAACCTGTACCCTTGCGGGGCTAGCAGCTAACTTCAAAATCTGTATCCTTGAGGGGCCATCACCTATCTCCAAAACCTGTATCCTTGCGGGGCTATCGCCTAACTCCAAAACCTGTATCCTTGCGGGCCATCGCCTAACTTCAAAACCTGTATCCTTGTGGGGTTATCACCTAACTCCGAAACCTGTATCCTTGCGGGGCTATCACCTATCTCCAAAATCTGTATCCTTGTAGGGCTATCACCTAACTCCAAAGCCTGTATCATAGTGGGCTATCGCCTAACTCCAAAACCCGTATCTTTGAGGTCTATCGCCTAACTCCAAAACCTGTATCCTTCCAGGATATCGCCTAACTCCAAAACCTGTATCCTCGTGGGATATTGCATAACTCCAAAAACCTACATCCTTGCGGGCTATCGCCTAACCTCAAAACCTGTATCCTTGCGGGGCTATCACCTAACTCAAAAACCTGAATGCCTGCGGGGCTATCAACTAACTTCAAACCCGCATCCTTGCGGGCTATCGCCTAACTCCACAACTGTGTCCTTGTGGGCTATCGCCTAACTCCAAAACCTGTACCCTTGAAAGGCTATCGCCTAACTCCAAACTCTGTATCCTTGAGGCTATCACCTAACTGCAAAACCTGTATCCTTGCTGGGCTATCACCTAACTCCGAAACCTGTATCCTTGCGGACTATCACCTAACTCCAAAACCTGTATCCTTGCGAGCTATCGCGGAACTACAAAATCTGAATCCTTGCGGGGTATCGCCTAACTCAAAAACCTGTATCCTTGCGGGGCTACCACCTAACTCCAAAATCTGTATGCTTGAGGGGCTATCACCTAACTATAAAACATGCATCCATGTGGGCTATCGGCTAACTGCAAAACCTGTATGCTTCAGGGTCTATCACCTAACTTCGAAACCTGCATCCTTGCGGGCTATCGCCTAATCCCAAAACCTGCATCCGTGCGTGGCTATCACCTAACTCTAAAAAGCCGTATCCTTGCGATTCTATCATCTAATTTTAAACCCTGTATCCTTACGGGCTATCGCCTAACTCCAAAATCTGTATCCTTGCGGGCTAACGTATTACTCTAAAACAGGTATCCCTGCGGGGCTATCACCTAACTCCAAAACCTGTATGCTTGAGGGGCAAACAAATAAGTCCAAACCCTGTATCCTTGCTGGAAATCGCCTAACTCCAAGACCTTTATCCTTGCGGGCTATCGCTTAACTCCAAAACACGTATCCTTGCGGGCTATCGCCTAACTGCAAAACCTGTAACCTTGAGGGGCTATCACCTAACTTCAAAACCGGTTTCCTTGCGGGCTATCACCTTACTCAAAAACTTGTATCCTTGCGGGCTATCAACTAACTCCAAAACCTGTATCCTTGCTGTGCTATCACCTTACTCCGAAACCTGTATCCTTGCGGGCTATCACCTAACTCCGAAACTTGTATGCTTGAGGGGCTATCACATAATTCCAAAACCCGTATCCTTGCGGGCCATCGCCCATCTCCAAAGGCCAGTATCCTCGCGGGCTATCACCTAACTCGAAAACCTGTATGCTTGAGGTGCTATCACCTAACATCAAAATATGTATCCTTGCGGGCTATCACCTAACTCCAAAACCTGTATCCTTGCGAGCTATCACCTAACTCCAAACCCCTAATCCTTGCGGGCTGTCGCCTAACATCAAACCCTGTATCCTTGTGGGCTATCGCCTAACATCAAATCCCTTATCCTTGCGGGCTATCGCCTAATTTCAAAACCTGTATCCTTGCGAGCTATCACCTAACTCCAAACCCCTTATCCTTGCGGGCTGTCGCCTAACATCAAACCCTGTATCCTTGTGGGCTATCGCCTAACATCAAAACCCTTATCCTTGCGGGCTATCACCTAACTTCAAAACCTGTATCCTTGCGAGGCTATCACCTAATTTTAAACCCAGTATCCTTACGGGCTATCGCCTAACTCCAAAATATGTATCCTTGCGGGCTAACGCCTTACTCTAAAACAGGTATCCTTGCGGGGCTATCACCTAACTCCAAAACCTGTATGCTTGAGGGGAAACCAAATAAGTCCAAACCCTGTATCCTTGCTGGAAATCGCCTAACTCCAAGACCTTTATCCTTGCGGGCTATCGCTTAACTCCAAAATCCGTATCCTTGCGGGCTATCGCCTAACTGCAAAACCTGTAACCTTGAGGGGCTATCACCTAACTTCAAAACCGGTTTCCTTGCGGGCTATCACCTTACTCAAAAACGTGTATCCATGCGGGCTATCAACTAACTCCAAAACCTGTATCCTTGCTGGGCTATCACCTTACTCCGAAACCTGTATCCTTGCGGGCTATCACCTAACTCCGAAACCTGTTTGCTTGACGAGCTATCACATAATTCCAAAACCCGTATCCTTGCGGGCCATCGCCCATCTCCAAAGACCAGTATCCTCGCCGGCTATCACCTAACTCGAAAACCTGTATGCTTGAGGTGCTATCACCTAACATCAAAACATGTATCCTTGCGGGCTATCACCTAACTCCAAAACCTGTATCCTTGCGAGCTATCACCTAACTCCAAAACCCTTACCCTTGCGGGCTATCGCCTAACATCAAACCCTGTATCCTTGTGGGCTATCGCCTAACATCAAAGCCCTTATCCTTGCGGGTTATCGCCTAATTCCAAAACCTGTATCCTTGCGGGCTATCATTTAACTCGAAAACCTGTATGCTTGAGGTGCTATTACCTAACTCCAAAACTCTTATCCTTGCGGGCTATCGCCTGACATCAAGACCTGTATCCTTGTGGGCTATCGCCTAACATCAACACCTTTATCCTTGCGGGCTATCGCCCAACATCAAAACCTGTATCCTTGTGGGCTATCGCCTAAAATCAAAACCCTTATCCTTGCGGGCTATCGCCTAATTCCAAAACCTGTATCCTTGTGGGCTATCGTCTAACATCAAAACCCTTATCCTTGCGGGGCTATCGCCTAATTCCAAAACCTCAATCCTTGTGGGGCTATCACCTAACTCCAAACCTGTATCCTTGCGGGCTATCACTTAACTCGAAAACCTGTATGCTTGAGGTGCTATCACTTAACTCCAAAACCCTTATCCTTGCGGGCTATCGCCTGACATCAAAACCTGTATACTTGTGGGCTATCGCCTAACATCAAAACCCTTATCATTGAGGGCTATCGCCTAACATCAAAACCTGTATCTTTGTGGGCTATCACCTGACTCCAAACCCTGTATCCTTTCGGGCTATCGCCAAACATCAAAACCTGTATCCTTGAGAGACAATCACCTAATCCCAAAACAGTTATCCTTGCGGACTAGCGCCTAACTCCAAACCTGTATGCTTGAGGTGCTATCATCTAACTCCAAAACCCGCATCCTTGCGGGCTATCGCTTGATTCCAAAACCTGTATCCTTTCCGGCTATCACCTTACCCCAAACCCCTATCCTTGCGGGCTATCGTCTAACTCCAAAACCTGTATGCTTGAGGTGCTATCATCTAACTCCAAAACCCGCATCCTTGCGGGCTATCGCCTGATTCCAAAACCTCTATCTTTGCCGGCTATCACCTTAATCCAAACCTGTATCCTTGAGGGGCTATCGCCTAATTCCAAAACCTGTATCCTTGTGGGCTATCGCCTAACTCCAAACCCTGTATCCTTGCGGGCTGTCGCCTAACTCCAAACCCCGTATCCTTGAGGGCTATCGCACTATGAGTGACTTTGGAAGAGATCCTTTTGTAATATCTTAAAGGCAAGCAGACAGAAGCATTTCAGATCACTGTGGACCGTATCCTGCCAATACTGTGGACCGTATCCTGCCAATACTGATCGATCTGTTAGGCCAAAAAGAAACTGTCAATAGTTTATTGCCATTTTTTCATCAAAATTATCTCCACTTACCAAGGTAAGAGTCAAAAACCCTAGATTTCCTTATAAGTCGATGTTAATTATTAGAGAAGCCTGTTAGCTGTTGAAATGGCGTTGAAAACGGAATGTTTCGGGCTCGTGGCATATGATTTAACGCACTATGGTTTAACGGGCTCACCTAAATCGGGGCTCTTCCAGAACAAAACCGTTTTTTTCAGTTTGTTCAATGGTGTTTTTTTTTGTGTGCGTTAACGACTGCAGCCCTCTCTGCTAGATTTTCACACATCTACTTGCTTTTGTCTTTTTACTTTTAGATCTATATTACCTCATAGGTAAACATCACGTGGTTTGCGTCAGCCAATTACATTAAATTTACCGCCACCAGCCATCAGTTCGTTAGCCATGTGATGCCTTCCTTGATGAAAATTACACTTCCACAACACCATCATATTTGTATTTTTTCAAGGCCAGAAACTATATTTTCTGAAAAGCATCAATTTTACCGGATTTTTCAGTTTGTACTTCCCCGGATCTGCGAGATTTTGGAGACGGTCGATTACCAGACTGGGTTACGGCCCCTACTATCAAAGTAGAAGACAGTTCAGACTGGTTACCTCCCCTGTATGTCCATAGACTGGACGGGTTAAAATTATGTCTGGATCTCGAATCATTCTCCGCATTGCGGAATGTATCGGGTCCGAACAAAGGCCCACATACCCGGAGAATGAGCGATGATGGCCCAAACGAAGGCGATCAGATCTGTGATAACCAGCCAGGCTGCTTGTATTATCGGCCAATGAAATTTGAAGTCGAACTCAGTCCCCAAATCAATCTTTTATTTTTTTATTTTTAATTTAATAGCTTATTTACATTGTGTTTCATTTTGATTGTCTATCGTACATAAAAAATAATTAACATCAGCAACAACAACAACTTCAAAATTGATTGGTATTTTCATTACCACCAGCTATAATTTTTTCAATAATTTGAGACATATATTACGGTATATGATTTAAAATTCAAAATAATATTCACCCGAGATCTATTCCGCTTTGTATCTGCAGATCTTTCTTTTTTTGGCGTAGATGTAGCCAATCTCGTGAAGCTGAAGTCTGGTATATTAATATCCTCCTCGTCGAACTCGCTCATGAATCCGCTTCGGTTTTCTGATCCCGAGTGGAACGCCGACGAATTCGCTAAGGCGGGCATATAGGCCGGCGCTGTTCCGTGTCCGTCATCAACGGCCGAAGGCGAAGTCGTGAGTCCAGGCCAAATCGAATTTGGAGCAGTTTCATTCTCCTTATTTCCTCCGCCTCTTCTATTCAGTGGCTTGATGGTTGGTATGGCTGTGGCTTTTAACTTTGGAACATATCCAAGCTCGATAGCGACGCTTCTCAGCTCTTCAAATGCGGCCTCCCGATCACAGTGTGCAGAGCAGATTGTTGTGTACTTCGCGGGCCCGGCTCTCGTAGTCTTCACAAACTTCGTCCAAGTTCTACCTATATTGTCGTCTTTTGGCCACTGGCCACTTTTGGAGACATCACAAGCTGTAGTGTTACTACACCCTCCCACAACACACCGTCGTGGCATTTTGAATAAAAAAGCTTTCTATATGATTTAAAATTGACAAATTTGGAGGGGCGAAAAATGGCGATATGTAGGCTAAGAGATGCAGAAATCAAGATGGCCGCTCGACTTGTTCCTGCCGTGACGTCACTGTTGAAGTTGTCTGAAGAGCGCTTGCCGGTTTTCAAACAGCCATAACTCGACAACTGAGTGGATTATTTTAACGAAACTAGTATCAAACTTCACAGATTTTTTTTCTTATTTCTTTTAAATTTTTGCCATGTGATCGCTAGGGAATCCCTTTAAAAGATGGGAGTTGAAATCAGGAACAAACCAGATACTGTGGAACATTATTAACAACCAGTTTTAAAATACTAACAGTCACGGTAGCCTACATGTGGATCAGAATTTTTACACAAGATTGGGTGCAAACTAGGCCTACGACTGCCGAAAAGCCTATAGATTTAGACACAATTTAACAACAAAATGGTGGCCGCCACCTGCCCTGCGTCGCAGAAAAGGGAGAGGTAACCAGTCTATTCCTAATTCATCTTATTGCTGGTGTGGCGGGGGGGGGCGGAGAGAGATTTAGTTTAATGTCACATTTCATGAATGATCAAAACTTTCATAAACTTTCATATCTGCCTACGTCATCGTGCACGAATGAAATTTGGCTAAAGCAGATAGCTCCAGTGTGCGCTGGGTTTCATTTTTCTGGTGTGGGGGTTCAAAAGTCTCATCCCTCTGTTATGACAAACTTTACACGTTCTTCGCGCAGACTCCTACTCTCCTATCAAAAATGAAGAATTTCCCATCGCCCCGCCTCCTCGACACCCTCCTCCCCGCCTACATCCGCGGTATCGATCGATAGGTGGCTCGCTCGGTGCTGAAGGCGAAGTTCTAGTGCTTGTTTTCAATTCAGGCAACAAACAGAGAATTCGGTAATTAAATTAGATGGACTTACTCTTCCCATATCTTCATCCATTACCATGAATGACGACTCACTTCTTCTAATTGCCGTTGGCAGTGCCAGACGCTGGATTGCAGTCAGTCGGACAGGCTTCGTCCCTGGAGCCGTCCTGTTCCTCAACGAGGGGCTCTCACAGTCCGTCCCTGGAGAACTCCCTCATCTCTCCCCCTCCTGGTCAGAACCGATCAATTAATTCACGAGGTCGGGATCCTGTAATCGATGGCTCGAGTCAAGACTTATAAAATCTAACGTTATCCAGGCCTGTCTAAGAAAAAGATCATTACAATCCTAAAAACTGGAAAACCCATCGATAGCGTGATGATGGGTGGTCACTCAGAAATATTCAGGTAAAAGTAGGAACTTATCAGGTTGTATATCCACTACTCAATTTCAGGGATTTTGGCTGAAATTCAGGGCTGATTACCTGAATTTCAGGAAAAAGGTCCCTGAATGAGAGGATTTTCCCTGAAATTCATGCAAATTTATCACCCCCGATCCTATTCGGGTACGTAAAATCCCCTAAAATTCAGGTAATTTAGCTTTAATTCATGGTTGATATAACTGAATTTCAGGAAATTATCCCTGGATTTCAGGAAAATTCCCGAAATTGAGTTGTGGATGTGCAACCTGATCTATTCAGAATTATTCCCTGAATATTTCTGCGAGAAGCTTTTTGAGAAAAAGACGACACATAGGGGGTTCGTCTCCGTCACACAATACCATTTCTATGGAGAAAAGCATAATTTTAACTTGAAAGAGAACATTTGCCCCCTCCCCGACACTGGCGACTCTGCAGTCCGCATGCTTTAATATATGTCCCACAAACATTGTCGTCTCCAATCTGGACGTTGGACCAAACCGTTGTAATTATATGTTATTAATTGCCGACATTCGCATTACTGACCCGAGGGAAGCTGTACTCGCTCAAGGTCCTATGCTCAAGGCCAAATTTAATTATTTATTGCAACCCTATTGACCATCCAGGTTTTATTCTAACTAAGGGACACATTTCTTCTGTGTTTGGTAGATATAGTATTTAAATGGAAAATATACATATTGGCAGCTGCCAACGACAGCTAAAACCGCAACTCTTAACCTGGGCTTGACTTCAACTGGACCAATAGGGGTTTCTACTTGACCAATGGGTCTTAATTGGGTCGGTTATAATACAGCGGTATAGTGACAATATCATATACAGTCAATTTCTAAAAGGACAATATGCATGTCCCCAAATCTACGTAACCTAGATAATATGATCTAGGAGATCAATTAGTGTCCTGGCCAATTGACTTTGACGTCATTTTGCGCATGCGCACTCGGGAGTGGCAGGGAAAGCGCAAACACTGTCGGATTGGATGCGCACTCGGGGACTGAGCGCCTACATACACCGCTGGGATGAAACACAAGCACATGTGCAGCATCCCACAGTCATGCCGCGTATACCCGATTGTCTAGTTTCCAGGTCAAAAATTTAAAAACAGATCATTTCATTGGCTCGATTAAAATGGGTGTGAGTGAGTGAGTTAGGGTGTGACATCGCGTTCAGCAGTTTTTCGACCAAATAGAGACGATATAATTAACTACGATATATGATTAAATCGGGTAGACATGTGACGTAATGCTTAGGGAAGCTAGATTGGAGTCAAATACACCGTGAATCGAGTCAATTCGCTAAGGGTAAAATGAAAATACATTAAATGAAATATGAAATTCCCTTAGTAATCCATTATAACGAATTACCTATCAGTTATAACGAATTATTAATCCGTTATAACGAATTACTAATCGGATTATAACGGATTATCCGTTATAACGGATCATGTGTAATCCGTTATAATGGATTAGTAATTCGTTATAACTGGATCTCAATTTTCATTTACTGTGGCACTAACGGGGCGTCGTACATAACTGCCTAGATCTAGCTGATTGTGAGTGAAGTCACGAACAGAACGTAGAACTAAATAGGTGTGCCTCATTTTCTCAAAGTTTGCCTCCGTTTCAAAGTTACAGAGGCTTTTAGTTGAAAGATCCCATTTTCAGATTTGTTTTGAACATTGAACTTTGGACGAAATTTGGACGAAATTACAAAAAAAATAATAAATAAATGAATGAATAAATGAAAACTGTCTTGTACGGATCTGATTCAGTGCCACACCGTGCACCACATCGAAACCATCTCCCAGATAGCAACAAGAACAACAAAAGGTTGGCCGTTGAATATTGTTAGCATCTATTTTCACCTAGGCCTAATTATAATATATTGGTAGCTACCTGATCTAACTTCCTATATCATTTTGATTTGTTACATAACACCTAGCCGATAACGAAAGCATCACATGTGATGGTCGTGTACGAAGTGATAATATACTGGTTAAGGGGCTGATGTAGAGGCAACGTTTTGAAACTCATGTAATAGGAAAGAGTCTCTTCTTTGGTGTATTACGCTTGAATATATAGTAAAGTCATACATCAAAATGTTCCTCTTCCCATGGAGAATCCCACCATAGCATGATTGACATGCCAGTATATGATTGACATGCCAGTATATGATTGACATGCCAGTATATGATTGACATGCCAGTATATCTTATATCTACATAAATAAAACTACACAAAAACAAATGTTCTTGGGACTGCCAGCAGAAGTACATAAATATTAAACACACAATATTGTATAGCGCGTGCCACATCAAAGATAATTTTAGGTAGGAAAATTGTTTTGGGAAGTATTTTTAAATATATTTTTTTTTTACTTTCTCAGTGATTGTCTTCGTCTAGAAATTATGTGTGATCTGAGCTTGCCTGACATGTGGCTCAATCACCGATATGTGCCAATTGGTAATTAATTATGCAGCTCCTTTCGGGCCACGCACAATCAGAACAGGCTGTGAATGAATGTACCAATTGGGGATTGAATAGAAAGAACTCAGGGCATTTCCCTCACTGACTGCACAAACTGGTTTAGATGTATTAGCTTTTCAAACTAATACAGGTAGGTGACAGGGGTGCGGCACACACCTGTCTTGGGTAACTCCACACAGCTTTCACTGTCCTCCTCAAAACACGAACTTTACATCTTTTCATAGTCGCATTTTGTAGAACGCAATCAATCGACTAGAGATGTAGTCCACAGTTTCGGATTACCTACCCTCCCCGAAAATTGGAGTACTCTTTTAGTAGCCAATATTCGTAGTACCATGCCTCTACGCATTTCCATTTCTTCAAACAGACTTATGCGAATCGCTGACCTAGTTGACCAATATGGGGGGGACGGACCGTAGCCAACTTTCGTCAGACTCAGTGTCGCTCATTTTTCAGATCTTTGAAAATAGAGTTATTTTACATATGGGATATATATATAAAACCGTATGGTTAATCCTCTGATTCGAAAACCATTTTAAACTCAACTCGAGAAGGGGAACACTGAAGAGAAACCTTACTGAAATCAAATGTCAACATTTCTCCAGACAGTGAACCATATATGGCCTATCTTGAGCCATTTCAATAAATTTTCGAGAAAATATGGAGTACATTCTGAGGAATGATAATTGGTTCTGCGTTGAAATTGCATAGCTAGCTTATATCTTGAAATAATAGTATGAACAGTCCCTTCGATAAAATATATACTTTTAGAGGCGTTTTCTAGAGACTGCTAAAGAAGGGCTAAACGCAGGATCTATTTCTAGCAACATGGGGTTAACTGTGGATTGTACGCTAGGCCAATCATGTTGGATGAGCCGCTGGTAATGCCAAATGACATTCGATGTGGAAGAAGCGTGTAGAGACTGTCTTGTGTTTATAGTGATGTATGGTTCAAATACATTTTATAATTTCAAGCCATTAATTTATTTTAAAAATTCAATTCATCAAATCTGATCCCTAAGTCTAATGATTCTGCGTAAACCAAGTAATAATAGCTTAAAACGGATGGAAATGATAGAAAATCCTAGGGCAGCGAAACTTGTTTGAGAACTTCAAGTTGTCAAGAAAAGATCAAATTTGATCCCCTCGTCTACTTTTTGCGGATTTTGGAGAATTAGATATCTGACATTAAAGGCCTAAGGTGCTCGCAGTGACGCAGAGCGATGCATTGATTTTCGCATTCCCATCAGTGGTGGGGATTTATTTCACACGGTTTGGGCAAAAAGAAACATTATTATAGAAGTTGATTACATTGATCCGGGCATTTTTGTAGTTACCCGGATCAATGGCCACCCGGATTAGGTCATACGATTTTGCTTTCTTAACGGGTACCTTAGCTTACTCAAACCACTTTTCAGGGAATGATATACGCCTATAGCATCCCTATTGCTGGCTGCTGTTGATGTTGTTCTTGTTGTACTTATGGGATGATTTCGTTCTGCTCTTTTCGATGCTACTGACCGATAGTGCAATATATCTGCGATGCGTGTCACGATTTGATTCAGATACAAACTTAAACTATTAATGCACAGCGTTCAAAGTTGAAGATATTACCATGGTATAGACCTATGGTACACCATGTTACAAGTATGGTACACCATGGTACATCAGTGTACCAGCATGGTAAAACCGTGGTGAACAACATGGAACACAGTGGTACAACATGGTACATCAGGGCACAAGCATTGTACAGCCATGGTACACCATGACACACAGTGGTACACATGGTACATCAGGGTGCAAGCCTTGTACAACCATGGTTCACCTTGGCACACAGTGGTACACCATGGTACATCAGGGTACAAGCATTGTAAAACCCTTGTGGACACCATGGCACACATGGTACATCAGGGTACAGACATTATAATACCATGGTACACCATGGCACACAGTGGTACACCACGGTACATCAGGGTACAAGCAGTGTAAAACCATGGCACACCATGACAAACCGTGGCACAGGCACGCTACACCACGATACATCCGGGTACAGGCACTGTAATACCATAGTACACCATGGCACACCGTATTACAGGCATGGTGCACCATGGTACATCAGGGTACACGCATTGTAAACCATGGTACATCATAGTACACCATGGTCCATCAGTGTACGCCATGGTACATCAGGGTACACCATAGTACACGATGGTACATCAGGGTACAAGCACTGTACAACCATGGTACACCATGGCACACCGTAGTACATCAAGGTACGCCATGGTACATCAGGGTACACCATAGTACACGATGGTACATCAGGGTACAAGTACTGTACAGCCATGGTACACCATGACACATCGTGGTACATCATGGTACACCATGGTACATCAGGGTACACCATAGTACACCATGGTACATCAGGGTACAAGCACTGTACAATCATGGTACACCATGACACATCGTAGTACATCAAGGTACGCCATGGTACATCAGGGTACACCATAGTACACCATGGTACATCAGGGTACAAGCACTGTACAATCATGGTACACCATGGCACATCGTGGTACATCAAGGTACGCCATGGTACATCAGGGTACACCATAGTACACGATGGTACATCAGGGTACAAGCACTGTACAATCATGGTACACCATGGTACATCAGGGTACACCATAGTACACCATGGTACATCAGGGTACAAGCACTGTACAATCATGGTACACCATGGCACATCGTGGTACATCAAGGTACGCCATGGTATATCAGGGTACACGATAGTACACGATGGTACATCAGGGTACACGCACTGTACAACCATGGTACACCATGACACATCGTAGTACATCAAGGTACACCATAGTACGCCATGGTACATCAGGGTACAAGCACTGTACAACCATGGTACACCACGACACATCGTGGTACATCATGGTACACCATGGTACATCAGGGTACACGATAGTACACGATGGTACATCAGGGTACAAGGACTGAACAACCATGGTACACCATGGCACATCGTAGTACATCAAGGTACGCCATGGTACATCAGGGTACACCATAGTACACCATGGTACATCAGGGTACAAACACTGTACAACCATGGTACACCATGACACATCGTAGTACATCAAGTTACGCCATGGTACATCAGGGTACACGATAGTACACGATGGAACATCAAGGTACGCCATGGTACACCAGGGTACACGATAGTACACCATGGTACATCAAGGTACGCCATGGTACATCAGGGTACACGATAGTACACCATGGTACATCAAGGTACGCCATGGTACATCAGGGTACACGATAGTACACCATGGTACATCAAGGTACGCCATGGTACATCAGGGTACACGATAGTACACCATGGTACATCAAGGTACGCCATGGTACATCAGGGTACACGATAGTACACCATGGTACATCAGGGTACAAGTACTGTACAGACATGGTACACCATGACACATCGTGGTACATCATGGTACACCATGGTACATCAGGGTACACGATAGTACACGATGGTACATCAGGGTACAAGCACTGAACAACCATGGTACACCATGGCACATCGTAGTACATCAAGGTACGCCATGGTACATCAGGGTACACCATAGTACACCATGGTACATCAGGGTACAAACACTGTACAACCATGGTACACCATGACACATCGTAGTACATCAAGGTACGCCATGGTACATCAGGGTACACGATAGTACACGATGGTACATCAAGGTACGGCATGGTACATCAGGGTACACGATAGTACACCATGGTACATCAAGGTACGCCATGGTACATCAGGGTACACGATAGTACACCATGGTACATCAGGGTACAAGTACTGTACAGCCATGGTACACCATGACACATCGTGGTACATCATGGTACACCATGGTACATCAGGGTACACCATAGTACACCATGGTACATCAGGGTACAAACACTGTACAACCATGGTACACCATGACACATCGTAGTACATCAAGGTACGCCATGGTACATCAGGGTACACGATAGTACACGATGGTACATCAAGGTACGCCATGGTACATCAGGGTACACGATAGTACACCATGGTACATCAAGGTACGCCATGGTACATCAGGGTACACGATAGTACACGATGGTACATCAGGGTACAAGCACTGTACAGCCATGGTACACCATGACACATCGTGGTACATCATGGTACACCATGGTACATCAGGGTACACGATAGTACACGATGGTACATCAGGGTACAAACACTGAACAACCATGGTACACCATGGCACATCGTAGTACATCAAGGTACGCCATGGTACATCAGGGTACACCATAGTACACCATGGTACATCAGGGTACAAGCACTGTACAATCATGGTACAGCATGGCACATCGTAATACATCAAGGTACACCATGGTACATCCGGGTACACCATAGTACACCATGGTACATCAGGGTACAAGCACTGTACAACCATGGTACACCATGGCACATCAGGGTACACCATGGTACATCAGGGTACACCATAGTACACGATGGTACATCAGGGTACAAGCACTGTACAACCATGGTACACCATGACACATCGTAGTACATCAAGGTACGCCATGACACATCGTAGTACATCAAGCTACGCCATGGTACATCAGGGTACAAGCACTGTACAACCATGGTACACCACGACACACCGTAGTACATCAAGGTACATCAGTGTACGCCATGGTATATCAGGGTACACCATAGTACACGATGGTACATCAGGGTACAAGCACTGTACAACCATGGTACACCACGACACACCGTAGTACATCAAGGTGCGCCATGGTACATCAGGGTACACCATAGTGTCAGTGGTACATCAGGGTACAAGCACTGTACAACCATGGTTACACCATGGCACACATTAGTACATCAAGGTACGCCATGGTACATCAGGGTGCACCATAGTGTCAGTGGTACACCAGGGTACAAGCACTGTACAACCATGGTACATCATGGCACATCGTGGTACATCATGGTGCACCATAATACATCAGGGTACACCATAGTACACCATGGTACATCAGGATACAAGCACTGTACAACCATGGTACACCATGACACATCGTAGTACATCAAGGTACGCCATGGTACATCAGGGTAGACCATAGTACACCATGGTACATCAGGGTACACCATAGTACACCATGGTACATCAGGGTACAAGCACTGTACAATCATGGTACACCATGGCACATCGTGGTACATCAAGGTACGCCATGGTACATCAGGGTACACCATAGTACACGATGGTACATCAGGGTACAAGCACTGTACAATCATGGTACACCATGGTACATCAGGGTACACCATAGTACACCATGGTACATCAGGGTACAAGCACTGTACAATCATGGTACACCATGGCACATCGTGGTACATCAAGGTACGCCATGGTATATCAGGGTACACGATAGTACACGATGGTACATCAGGGTACAAGCACTGTACAACCATGGTACACCATGACACATCGTAGTACATCAAGGTACACCATAGTACGCCATGGTACATCAGGGTACAAGCACTGTACAACCATGGTACACCACGACACATCGTGGTACATCATGGTACACCATGGTACATCAGGGTACACGATAGTACACGATGGTACATCAGGGTACAAGGACTGAACAACCATGGTACACCATGGCACATCGTAGTACATCAAGGTACGCCATGGTACATCAGGGTACACCATAGTACACCATGGTACATCAGGGTACAAACACTGTACAACCATGGTACACCATGACACATCGTAGTACATCAAGTTACGCCATGGTACATCAGGGTACACGATAGTACACGATGGAACATCAAGGTACGCCATGGTACACCAGGGTACACGATAGTACACCATGGTACATCAAGGTACGCCATGGTACATCAGGGTACACGATAGTACACCATGGTACATCAAGGTACGCCATGGTACATCAGGGTACACGATAGTACACCATGGTACATCAAGGTACGCCATGGTACATCAGGGTACACGATAGTACACCATGGTACATCAAGGTACGCCATGGTACATCAGGGTACACGATAGTACACCATGGTACATCAGGGTACAAGTACTGTACAGACATGGTACACCATGACACATCGTGGTACATCATGGTACACCATGGTACATCAGGGTACACGATAGTACACGATGGTACATCAGGGTACAAGCACTGAACAACCATGGTACACCATGGCACATCGTAGTACATCAAGGTACGCCATGGTACATCAGGGTACGCCATAGTACACCATGGTACATCAGGGTACAAACACTGTACAACCATGGTACACCATGACACATCGTAGTACATCAAGGTACGCCATGGTACATCAGGGTACACGATAGTACACGATGGTACATCAAGGTACGGCATGGTACATCAGGGTACACGATAGTACACCATGGTACATCAAGGTACGCCATAGTACATCAGGGTACACGATAGTACACCATGGTACATCAGGGTACAAGTACTGTACAGCCATGGTACACCATGACACATCGTGGTACATCATGGTACACCATGGTACATCAGGGTACACCATAGTACACCATGGTACATCAGGGTACAAACACTGTACAACCATGGTACACCATGACACATCGTAGTACATCAAGGTACGCCATGGTACATCAGGGTACACGATAGTACACGATGGTACATCAAGGTACGCCATGGTACATCAGGGTACACGATAGTACACCATGGTACATCAAGGTACGCCATGGTACATCAGGGTACACGATAGTACACGATGGTACATCAGGGTACAAGCACTGTACAGCCATGGTACACCATGACACATCGTGGTACATCATGGTACACCATGGTACATCAGGGTACACGATAGTACACGATGGTACATCAGGGTACAAACACTGAACAACCATGGTACACCATGGCACATCGTAGTACATCAAGGTACGCCATGGTACATCAGGGTACACCATAGTACACCATGGTACATCAGGGTACAAGCACTGTACAATCATGGTACAGCATGGCACATCGTAATACATCAAGGTACACCATGGTACATCCGGGTACACCATAGTACACCATGGTACATCAGGGTACAAGCACTGTACAACCATGGTACACCATGGCACATCAGGGTACACCATGGTACATCAGGGTACACCATAGTACACGATGGTACATCAGGGTACAAGCACTGTACAACCATGGTACACCATGGCACATCAGGGTACACCATGGTACATCAGGGTACACCATAGTACACCATGGTACATCAGGGTACAAGCACTGTACAATCATGGTACAGCATGGCACATCGTAATACATCAAGGTACACCATGGTACATCCGGGTACACCATAGTACACCATGGTACATCAGGGTACAAGCACTGTACAACCATGGTACACCATGGCACATCAGGGTACACCATGGTACATCAGGGTACACCATAGTACACGATGGTACATCAGGGTACAAGCACTGTACAACCATGGTACACCATGACACATCGTAGTACATCAAGGTACGCCATGACACATCGTAGTACATCAAGGTACGCCATGGCACATCAGGGTACAAGCACTGTACAACCATGGTACACCACGACACACCGTAGTACATCAAGGTACATCAGTGTACGCCATGGTATATCAGGGTACACCATAGTACACGATGGTACATCAGGGTACAAGCACTGTACAACCATGGTACACCACGACACACCGTAGTACATCAAGGTGCGCCATGGTACATCAGGGTACACCATAGTGTCAGTGGTACATCAGGGTACAAGCACTGTACAACCATGGTTACACCATGGCACACATTAGTACATCAAGGTACGCCATGGTACATCAGGGTGCACCATAGTGTCAGTGGTACACCAGGGTACAAGCACTGTACAACCATGGTACATCATGGCACATCGTGGTACATCATGGTGCACCATAATACATCAGGGTACACCATAGTACACCATGGTACATCAGGATACAAGCACTGTACAACCATGGTACACCATGACACATCGTAGTACATCAAGGTACGCCATGGTACATCAGGGTAGACCATAGTACACCATGGTACATCAGAGTACAAGCACTGTACAACCCATGGTACACCATGACACATCGTAGTACATCAAGGTACGCCATGGTACATCAGGGTACACCATAGTACACCATGGTACATCAGGGTACAAGCACTGTACAATCATGGTACACCATGACACATCGTAGTACATCAAGGTACGCCATGGTACATCAGGGTACACCATAATACACGATGGTACATCAGGGTACAAGCACTGTACAATCATGGTACACCATGACACATCGTAGTACATCAAGGTACGCCATGGCACATCAGGGTACACCATAGTACACCATGGTACCTCAGGGTACAAGCACTGTACAATCATGGTACACCATGACACATCGTAGTACATCAAGGTACGCCATGGTACATCAGGGTACACCATAGTACACCATGGGACATCAGGGTACAAGCACTGTACAATCATGGTACACCATGACACATCGTAGTACATCAAGGTACGCCATGGTACATCAGGGTACACCATAGTACACCATGGTACATCAGGGTACAAGCACTGTACAATCATGGTACACCATGACACATCGTAGTACATCAAGGTACGCCATGGTACATCAGGGTACACCATGGTACATCAGGGTACAAGCACTGTACAATCATGGTACACCATGGCACATCGTAGTACATCATGGTACGCCATGGTACATCAGGGTACACCATAGTACACCATGGTACATCAGGGTACAAGCACTGTACAATCATGGTACACCATGGCACATCGTGGTACATCATGGTACACCATAATACACCAGGGTACACCATAGTACACCATGGTACATCAGGATACAAGCACTGTACAACCATGGTACACCATGACACATCGTAGTACATCAAGGTACGGCATGGTACATCAGGGTACACCATAGTACACCATGGTACATCAGGGTACAAGCACTGTACAACCATGGTACACCATGACACATCGTAGTACATCAAGGTACGCCATGGTACATCAGGGTACACCATAGTACACCATGGTACATCAGGGTACAAGGACTGTACAATCATGGTACACCATGACACATCGTAGTACATCAAGGTACGCCATGGTACATCAGGGTACACCATAGTACACGATGGTACATCAGGGTACAAGCACTGTACAGCCATGGTACACCATGACACATCGTGGTACATCAAGGTACGCCATGGTACATCAGGGTACACCATAGTACACGATGGTACATCAGGGTACAAGCACTGTACAATCATGGTACACCATGACACATCGTAGTACATTAAGGTACGCCATGGTACATCAGGGTACACCATAGTACACCATGGTACATCAGGGTACAAGCACTGTACAATCATGGTACACCATGACACATCGTAGTACATCAAGGTACGCCATGGTACATCAGGGTACACCATAGTACACCATGGGACATCAGGGTACAAGCACTGTACAATCATGGTACACCATGACACATCGTAGTACATCAAGGTACGCCATGGTACATCAGGGTACACCATAGTACACCATGGTACAGCAGGGTACAAGCACTGTACAACCATGGTACACCATGACACACCGTAGTACATCAAGGTACGCCATGGTACATCAGGGTACACCATAGTGTCAGTGGTACATCAGGGAGCAAGCACTGTACAACCATGGTACAGGCATGGTACACCGGTGTACAAGCATTTTAAAACCATGGTGTAACATGGTACGTTAGGGTACAGGCATTATAAATCCAGGGTACAGGATGGTGCAAGCGTGGCACAGGCATTGGACCCCATGGTGCTGGCATGGTACAGCATATGACACATCAAGTTACAAGTATGGTAAAATCATGATACAGGCGTGGTATAACATGATACACCATGGTGTGTGTATGGTACAAGAGAGGTAGAGCCATGGTACATGCAACGGTAGTATAATGCCACTTCATGGTTCTGGCACGGTACATAATGGCACAAGCTTGGTATATCATAGTACGAGCATGGTACATCACCGTTCCAGAGTGCCTCCATCATTGGGCATGGTACACTGTGATATATCATAGTTCAGGCATGACACGTGGTACATCAGGGCACAGGTATTGGAATGCCACAGCACAAAGAAAGTTTCAAATCTCCAGCTACTTTCCCCATGATAATTGTCCGTGTTATCGAATCCAACTGATACCACTACCACAAAAAACAAGTTTTTCTATTGATTGATAAGTACATTATGGCAATAGGCCTACGTTATTTAAAATTGTATAATGCAAATATTTCATATTTTCACAGAATTGTTGATCATGGATTTCCTACCAATCAATGGCCGCTGGGGTATTTGCTGCGGCGGTATAACGGCCTCGTCTTGAATTCATCATTTAATCATAGGTACGTGCATTTTACCTGTTAACCGATTCAATATAAAGCGCAGTGATTTTGCAGGTGGATGAATCTTTCCTTAACCAATGTCCTTTCCGGAAAGTGTATGCCCATGATCTGCCGCCCAATAACTACCACTCTTTAAGGGTACTGAGCTCTCCTACGCACACTTTTACACATACTCTAGAACTTGTCTTTATACAGCTAAAGGTATGCCTTGTAGCTATGGCAATGTATATATTTCTTCAAAGCACATTTCTGAAGGATTGCAAATATATAAATTTCTTCACTGTAAACCAGTAGTTTGTGAAGATATTCGAATTTAAATAAATTTAATATAAAAGTTAATTCAAATTTTTTAAATGCTATTTTCAAAAAAAGTATTGAACTTATCATAATTTACTTCATCATTTCCTGTAGAAAACAACTCAAACAGGAAATCAGTGTCTCAGTTTTATTAATTTTGGTCTTGTTCTCATTCTGTTGACATTTAATTGAATATTTTTTTAAAAATCGAGCAACTCACATTTTTGAACTTTGGAGTTCAAATAAATGTCAATATAATAAGAACTAGACCAAAATTGACAAAATTGAAAAACGCGGATTTCCTGTTGGAGTTGTCTCCTACAGGAAATGATGATGTAAGTTACTATAAGTTGAATGCTTTTTCGAAAATAGCCATTAAAAAATGAAGGCTCCTTTTTAAATGATTTTTTTTAAATTTGAAAGTCTTCACAACCTACAGATTTACAGTGAACAAATTTATTTATTTGGAATCCTTATGAAATGCGCATTCAACAAATATATACATTACCACAGCCATAGTTTTAGCTGTATAAAGACAGGTGTGGATGTGTAAAAGTTTCTTGCAGGAGGGCTCAGTATCCTTAAGGTTAGAGGAAGATTAGAGCTCGGATCCTGGGGATGGGGCAGTTGGGTGTTTGGAGCTCGGAGCTCGGGGATGGGACAGTCGGGAGCTCGGAGCTTGGAGATGGGGCAGTTGGGTGTTTGGAGCTCGGAGTGTCTGTGCATGCGCGCCATATCCCCTACTTCCACGACACGCCAGACCAGTCGGACGCTGTCCCACGAAAGCTTCACTATGATACCACACACGTCCCATTCGCGCCAAAAATGGTCCCTCAGTCTCTCAAACACACCCCTACGCACCCCTAAAATGGCCGCTTTCGCTACAACTCGTATTGATGACGTCAACAATGACGTCACAGATGACGTGGACATCCCTCAAGTCGTGGTCTACACCCCGAGAGCTTCAATTTGACCCACTACACGGCCTATTAGGACCAACGGAAATGTCCGAAGTGCCGAAAAGGCACGGAGACGCCTCTCTTTAAAAAACGTATCTGGGGTCGCAATGACCTTGGACAGGGAATGTAGACATAGGGATGGCAAATTGGTGTAAAGGCAGCTACGACTCCATGGGGTCTAATGTAGGGAAAGATAACCAGGAATTGTTCAATCAGAGTTATCTGCCCCTAAATCCGGTCCTTTATATACTACTTGCACTATTATTTGAAGATTACAGTAGTAAACTCGTAAACACATGAGATTACTCGATAACACACAAACTTGCTTGGTAACACTTGAGATTGCTCGGTAACACACGAGATTGCCGGGTAACACAGGAGATTGCTCGGTAACACATGAGATTGCTGGGTAACACATAAGGTTGCTGGGTAGCATATGAGCTCGCTCGGTAACACACGAGATTGCTCGGTAACACATTAGCTTACTCGGTAAGACATGAGATTTCTCGGTAACACATGCGATTGCTCGGTAATTTATGAGATTGCTCGGTAACACATGAGATTAGTCGGTAACACATGAGATTGCTCGGTAACACATGAGGTTACTCGGTAGCACAGGAGATTGCTCGGACGAGAGTCGGGATATACCGGGTGCAACAGGGCCATTCCAGCTTGTCTCACTACGTCATTTACTCTCCTTGTTCCCGGAGAGAGTATGAGCGTAGGCCATTTCCAATGACCCTTCCTAAAACATATCAGTTCTACCCCAAAAGCCAAACCAATGAAGACAGATTTCTCTCAGGCCAGTGGCTGGTATCTGAGGAATCTTCATTAAGTGCCTTTCGCGACTGCTCGTCCTCGTCTTTCTTCCTTTCAGGAGATAAAATATATACCCAAATGAAATGAATATTCTCTTGATTCTACCCCCGAAGGATCTCTTCTACTTCGAGGTGTTTCTCTTGGTTTTTCGTCTCAAGTTGATCTCCATGGTAACGGAAATCATACAGCTGACACGCACTGTTCAGAGTTTCGGCGTGATACTGCGCTTTCGTCATGGATGCCAATATGAATTCCAAGCAGTGTGGGTCGAGGTACTATGTCTTATAAAATAGTACGAGACCGTGCCCACTGCAATGAGTGCATCACTTGTCTTGAGCTATGATTGGTCAGTTACAGGAGGTCAGTCGGTGCGACCTACCGTCACGGGAGATAACTCCATTGTTTGTCCTCGTTCATCAATGTCGGCAGAATGAGGTTCGCCCGAGTAAAGTTGTGACAATTCACATTTGATCTGCTCCAATTTGTATTGACCTTCCCCTCCCCGACAACTAATGTATTAGTCCATGTACACAGACATAGTGACCACATGTCATACAGGTATTAAATATTTATGATGGGTCACTGAACGCCAAATTCAATGGAGAGCTGTAAGATCCTATAGCGACATATACAATTGGGGAGCGTACATAAGATATTAATTCACATGTGTTAAGATTGAAGCATGTCTAATTTTTCTACGCTGTCTTGACTTTCCGTGTACGGTGCTCGTATGTTGTCTTGATGAAAGATGATGGCCGCCAGTTTGAATTGACCCATGGTGCTTCTCCCAGACATGTGTTGACTCAAGATAGTCCGAAATATCAGGTTATTAACCTGGAATAGCTTGAATGTGATGAATGTGTGAATTGCAGTAAGACAAAAAACAATAATTTGTCGGAGAAAATGTCTGTAGACCCACATGGCCGCCATATTGAATTTACCCATGATAAACCTACTTTTTTTACAGAATATTACATAAATAAGCTCAATTAGTTCCAATATGTTGTGCTATGAAGTCACAAAATTACACGGGCCAAACTGCTTTGATGTCAAGCTGAAATCGACATCGGAAGTCAAAGCAGAAACCGCAGGCTTGGAATACCGACACGCTATAATTCAAAACAAGTGTGGGGAAATGAAATGTACGAGATTGTATAATAGAGGCATCGACTCAAGAATTCATTCGAATAACCAAAAATTGGGATTTGGAATTCACCTGGACTGGGTGAGAATCGAGCTCACGACTTAGGGGATACCGTCCCACTGTTCTACCGACTGAGCTACCGAGTCCAGTTGGGAACAGCTCGCTAATTCAATCAATCTCACAATGTAGTAATATAATTATATTATAATTTATCCCTGAAGATCACTGCAATTATTAGTCTAAACATTCTATCATCGAATATATCCAAAATTCAATAAGCCGCGTACTTGTGAAATGGATTGAATTAGCGAGCTGTTCCCAAGTGGAATTGGTAGCTCAGTTGGTAGAGCAGTGGGACGGTATCCCCTAATTTGTGAGTTTGATTCTCACCCGAGCCATTTTTTTCTGGCAGGGTGTTTCACAATGTAGGAATATAATTATATTATAATTATGCCTACATGACTTCACAGGGCATCTGTGACGTCACGCAAGGTCAAAAGAGAAAATATTGTCTGATCGTACCTCAATTGCCATTTTATATAAACGAGGTTCTAATACATAATGCGATCAAAACATTTTCTATCGCACTTTCGTTCAGTTGGCAGATCTACTATCAGCAATAGCAGAAAGTATACATTATAGTATCCGTGACGTCGAAATGACGTCACATTCACGTACCTTTTTAGATATATCCGTCAAAAATCGAACACTGTATTAGACATTATTCATTAACGCATCCAGTGATATCCAACATGTTGCAGTTTGACGAAATCATAGACAGGAAAATATATTCAATATTGATGGTGCAAACAAGTATGATTCAAGAAGAATAAATTGGGCTTTCAGAAAAACATTGTCTCCTAGATTAGGGGAGGTATGGTCAGCACAAAGTCTATAAAAGGTGTTTGATATTAATCTCGGATTGTCTGTTTGTAGAGATATAATGAATTTTTCCAGTAGCACTATATCGAAATTGGATTTTTCTTTGTCGCTTAATATAAATATATATCGCGGATGTTGAGTCTGTATGCATATTCCTGGAAGCAAGACAGTTAATCGGCTATTAAATAGAATGTTGCACAGATGAAAAGCCTTCGGCTATACGAGCCATCCTGTCAGTCCGAACCATCCTGTCAGTCCGAACCATCCTGTCAGTCCGAGTTATCCTGTCAGTCCGAGCCATCCTGACAGTACGAGTCATCCTGTCAGTCCGAGCCATTCTGTCAGTACGAGTCATCCTGTCAGTTCGAGCCATCCTGTCAGTACGAGTCATCCTGTCAGCCCGAACCATCCTGTCATTCCGAGCCATCCTGTCAGTCCGAGTCATCCTGTCAGTCCGAGCCATCCTGACAGTACGAGTCATCCTGTCAGTCCGAGCCATCTTGTCAGTACGAGTCATCCTGTCATTTCGAGTCATCCTGCCAGTCCGAGCCATCCTGTCAGTCCGAGCCATCCTGTCAGTACGAGCCATCCTGTCTGTAAAGGGTCATTCTATCAGTCCGTTTTGCTCTTTTCCCTATATCTCATGAACGCAATCTTCGGTGATAGCTATTCTGTTATTTGTGATTTGAGATCGAAATCTGACAGGTCTAATAAATCCACGGGGCGATTTTCCTGTCTGGAATGGGACACTGGGCTTTCTGTCATGTTTGTCATAAACCTTAGAAGAACCCCCCTCCGCAATAAAAGCAAACAAAACTATGGAAGCCGGATGCGGCCATTCGTCGCTTCGTCAAATCGACTTTTTAAAAGTCGAAGTCGTAGCGAAAGTCGAAGTCGATTTGGCGATTTCACGAAGTGAAACTCGAAGTCGTAGCGAAAGTCGAAGTCGATTCGGCGATTTCACGAAGTGAAAGTCGAAGTCGTAGTCAAAGTCGAAGTCGATTCGGCGATGCGAAGTGACGAAGTCGCGAAGTGGAATTTCACTTCGCGACTTCGTCACTCCGCATCGTCGAATCGCCGAATCGACTTCGACTTTGACTACGACTTCGACTTTCACTTCGTGAAATCGCCGAATCGACTTCGACTTTCGCTACGACTTCGACTTTCACTACGACTTTTTTTCTACTTCTCTTCCAATTTCATTCTGATTTTGTCATAAAAATACCAACAGGTACTCGGATTCATTGAAATGTTGGCTTTCTGAAAATATAAAGTTTGATGGTTCTTCTAAAAATATTTGCGAAAATACTGCATAAAAATCAGTACTGAAAACAACTGAGATCTGGCTGCATACATGGAAACCCGCTAGACTGGGTATACAAGTATTTAGAGCGAGACTCAACAGTCCCTGGTGCAAACCAGAGCTGATTCAGGGTCATTTTTATACCAGAAGAACACCAAAAAGGCAGGTGAGAAGAAATAATAATAAAAAAAAAATCGGGGCGGGCGGTGATGGGAACCAAGACATTTTTTATGGGACCTAGCCCGACTACGCTTGTGGAATTATCTGCAGGTAAAAGGTGAAATCATATGATATTGTTCAGATAGTATCACTATGCCAACAATGATCAACCGCAATTTCAATGTTAGTCACATTATGTCGTGAATGTATAGAAGTATTATGTGATAAATATTTGTTCAGGTGACATACGGTTTAATTGGCCACATCTGTGACATTCGAGTGGCTTTCCCCGCACTCCTTGTTTCGCGTTTGAACCGAGATGTATCTTTTAAATTACTCAGAGATTCACCTCTCGCGCCAATTGTTGTCATAATCCACCCTTATCGTCCGCGATGAACCCAAAACTTTGACATGAAACTTTATGCTCCTTCTCTCCAAATTAGAGCCTTAACCATCCCTCCAACACTTACACACTCTCTGATATCGTTAGCCTCTACAGATACGGTATATAACATTGATGGTTCCCAAATTACGAGCTCCTTTTCGGGCAGCCTGCACCGAAATCAACGAAATGTCACCGATTCGCCGTATGGCAGCACAAAAAAAACAACAAAAAAAACAAACAAACAAAACCAAAGAAAGGCCTATAGAATCCCCTAAATATTCAACTATGAAAGTGGGGGTGGGGTAACAGTCTTGCTCTGTTATGCAAGAAAAACTGTTCACAAACCTTAAATAGGGGCCAACTTTCTTGTGAAGCGGAAATAAGTTTATTTCCGATCATGCTCCCAACTCTGTCTTCAAAAGTCGAAGTCGTAGCGAAAGTCGAAGTCGATTCGGCGATTCGACGATGCGAAGTGACGACGTCGACTTCGTCACTTCGCATCGTCGAATCGCCGAATCGACTTCGACTTTGACTACGACTTCGACTTTCAGAAAGTCGATGTGACGAAGCGACGAATGGCCGCATCCGGCTTCCATACAAAACGCTATCTCCTCTATCTCTGAAACGACAAAATATTAAGAGCCGAAAATGAGAAATGACCCCTCCCACAAAAACCTGGGTATAGATCAAGGGAGAGAGAGAGAATTAAGGTTTAACGTATAAGGGTATACGTCAAACCCAAAATAGGCACGGGTGGGTCAAAGCAACGCCTAATTTGTTTATTTTAAATCCGTGATTTAAGACCATGTTGGCTCTCAGAAAACAATATGATTATAATTAACAATGAAGCATATATCCTTGGGCGCAAGCTAGCGTATTCTATCCGAGCAAACAATCGCTCTCTAATGTTTAGTGGCGGACCGACTTTGGCACTGGTCCTGGCTCAGTCTCTTTACGATGACATCATCAATCTGTAACACACCAACTCCGTTATTAGGCTTCCGATGTCTATGACATCGGAAGTCTTCTATTATTGTTCGGATTATTCTTATTCTTCTCCGTGATTTTGTGAATGCTATATCTCAATAACCATGAGGAGAATCATGCTCAAACTTCACACACATATTACGCAGGTTGTGATCTAGTGCATCGAATGATTCCTCGGCCATATTGGATTGACCTCATTTCTAAAAAAAATCTTCTCCTCCAGAACGGTTGGACTGAATGATCTGAAACTTGGCATACATGATCCTTGGTCCAAGCCATGATAACGGTGTTATTAGAGAAGCTGACCCGTAAATTCAAAATGGCCGCCGCGGACCAATGAATATGGCATGTTTTGTTGTTCAAAGTAACAAATTTCGACGGGGAAAGTGATCGACTCTATGCATTTGAGCATGGCGATGACGAATATGCAAACCGCAAGTTTCTAGGTCAAGTAGTTTTGTCGCCATCTTGAATTTTCTGGAACAAAAATGCAAATTTTGCAAGGGCTTAATATTTTGAAGGTTGAAAGTTACAGAGATATTCCATGCTGCTCTATATCAGGAAGGCCATGATCTATTGCACTGAAAGCCTATACCGTTGATTGGATGAACAGTTCGGCGGCCATGTTGGATTGAGCTAGTTTCTGAAAAAATCTGCTTCTCCACAACAGATGTACCGAATGATCTGAACCTTGGTACACATGATCCTTGGTCCAAGGCATGCTAATGGTGTTATAAGAGAAGCTGACCCGTAAATTCAAAATGGCCGCCGCGGACCAATCAATATGGCATGTTTTGTTGTTGTTGTTGTGAATGTTCAATGTAACAAATTTCGACGGGGAATGTGATCGACTCTATGCATTTGAGCATGGCGATGACGAATATGCAAACCACAAGTTTCTAGGTCAAGTAGTTTTGCCGCCATCTTGAATTTTCTGGAAAAAAATACAAATTTTGCAAGGGCTTAATCTTTTGAAGGTTGAAAGTTACAGAGATATTTCATGCTGCACTATATCAGGAAGGCCATGATCTATTGCACGGAAAGCCTATACCATTGACTGGATGAACAGTTTGGCGGCCATGTTGGATTGAGCTAGTTTCTAAAATAATCTGCTTCTCCAAGTACAGAATGATCTGAAATTTGGCACACATGATCCTTGGTCCAAGCTATGCTGATGGTGTTATAAGGCAAGCTGACCTGTCAATTCAAAATGGCCGCCGCAGACCAATGAATATTACATGTTTCGTTGTTGTTGTGATTTTTTTCTGGGTTTTGTCAGGAAGAACACGATCTGTTACAGTCAAATTCAAAAGCATTGAGTAATTGTCTAAATGGTGCAGCTGCTCAGGAGGAAGCCCTGACCACTGCTCGCAGTTCTAGTATTTTTCTTGTTTTGGTTTCAAAATACGTTTATTTGAGTGTAATAGCTGTAAAATAAATTGACTCTAACAAAGAACGTTCAACAACGAACAATAAAACGTTGGAACTACTGCGCGGACACGGAAGCGTCATGAGTGTGATCAGGTCATAGATAAACACACGTGTGCTCATGACAAGGTCAACCACAAGGAAAACTTGCAGTGATTTGTAGTCACTGTGGACAGGTTGTGATCAACAGTGTGTCAATGTGTTGAATTATTCAGAGTTAGAATCTACAAATAATAACATATATTCTATCCAGGTCGGTGTATTGATAGCATACATGAAACTATGGCCAAGTATTTTGTTTCTGGTCGGCGTGTGCGTCCTAGTACGAAAGCCAGTTCGCGCCTCTCGAAGTCAATATTTTTCTTCAGCTATGTCGTAGTTGAGACTTAACAAAGTCTCAAAGTAACAAAGTAATTACGACTTAGCAAACTTAAAAAGTCGTAACTTCGACTTACAAAGTCGTAATTTGTACTACGGCTTTGTTAAGTTTGTTAAGTCGTAATTTGTTAAGTTTATTAAGTCGTTATGTAATGATGTCGAAATTACGACTTAGTCCTTTTTCATATGTTTCTCTTTTTGAAAATATGTCTTACCTGAGGTAATATGTCTTACCTGGGTTAATATGTCTTACCTGAAGTAATATGTCTTACCTGAGTTTATATGTCTTACCTGAGTTAGTGTCTTACCTGAGTTAATATGTCTTACCTGAGTTAATGTCTTACCTGAGTTAATATGTCTTACCTGAGTCTATGTGTCTTACCTGAGTTAATATGTCTTACCTGAGTTAATATGTCTTACCTGAGTCTATGTGTCTTACCTGAGTTAATGTCTTACCTGAGTTAATATGTCTTACCTGAGTTAATATGTCTTACCTGAGTTAATATGTCTTACCTGAGCTAATATGTCTTACCTGAGTTAATATGTCTTACCTGAGTCTATGTGTCTTACCTGAGTTAATATGTCTTACCTGAGTTAATATGTCTTACCTGAGTTAATGTCTTACCTGAGTTAATATGTCTTACCTGAGTTAATATGTCTTACCTGGGCTAATATGTCTTACCCAAGTTACAACCAGATATTCTTTTCTTATACACCGGCACATTTGTTTCGCGATATTTTCAGCTAAGTTATCTCCTTGACGGAAGCAAGAGTTACCAACCTTGAATTCAATGCCAAGTGTGCAAGCCGTTGAAAGAGAGTTGAAAGGGTTTGACGGAATTACTTTGTTACGCTGAAAAACGGAAAATAGTCTGGCGAATTTATGCAGTTACGCTGAGAAAAAGAGAAAATGTTTGTCACGCTGGGAAAAAGCGGAATGGTCTGACTGTAATATATACATTACTATGATTCTTTACCATTGTTTACTAATACTATAGCATTTCTAGGCTGAACAGATACAGTATTTCACAGATTAAATGTTCATCCTATCTCTCTAACATTGTTCACCGTCTCCATATTATATTTCGGTTTAACATATACATTACGATGCAAATTCTTACAGACTCCATAACATCTCCAGAGTTATAGCTGGAGTTACGCAGTAATGCTTGACAAAAATGAATGATCCATCGCATGATTTACGCTGTCAGAAAAAGACAGAGGTCTAAAGTCGGAGCAAAAAGAAATGGTCCATCACCAGAGTTACGCAGCTCGGCTGCCAGGAATAGGGTGGTCTACAGCCGGAGTTACCCAGTTACGCTGAACAATAGAGAAAGGATCTGACGAAGGTACGCAGTTATACCGAGGGAACAGGAATGGTCCAGTGCTGTCATCTTTTCATCAGTGCTTTGCGGGTACCAGTACGGTTTCTGCCTTTTCACACCCATCACCCAAGTCTTCGTTCAGTTTGATTAAGATAAGACCTATCATGCCGCTCCGCTCAGTAAAATAAGACATATCATGCCGCTCCGCTCAGTAAAATAAGACATATCATGCCGCTCCGCTCGCTCAGTCCCGTTCAGTAAAATAAGACATATCATGCCGCTCCGCTCAGTAAAATAAGACATGTCATGCTCGTTGAGCGGAGCGGCATGATATGTCTTATTTTAATCAGACTGGCCTGGGTTGAGAACTAACATAAATAGTAATCATACAAATAGTCACGGTTCGTCTGACAAAGCCGAGAGCTATGATAGAATACGAATTCGCCAGGACCAGGCTTTCCGAACAGCCTTCGTGACCTCTTGACCTTTCCGAATATCCCCATTTCTGAGCGAATTAAACGTCAGGCAATGTGTTTCGTTTCCTGACTGACTGATTTGAATGCACTGTGTTCGTATCCGTATTTATTTTGACTTAAGAGACGCCCCCATGTCGTTTTCGCATAAACTAGGCCTTCATCCCACGAAGGTGGCGTATCACACTCGAATGTCGTTCGTTCAGTGGCTGTTATTTTAAACGGAGTAATACTTAGCGGTATTGCCCACATGTTCAGGCAGGGTTGTTACGGAGTATAAAGACCATCTTCACAAGTCCAAGTAAATCCTTAATCCTCGCAGTGGATGTCTAGATATTTTTGGTGATTAAAATGAGTTCTTATTTGAGTCCTATTTTACAATCTCGTACATTTCATCTCCCGTGCTTGTTTTGAATTAGCATGTCTGCATCCCAAGCTTGCGGTTTTTGCTTTGACTTCCGATGTCGATTTCAGTCGGACATCAAAGTCGTTTGACCAGCGAAGAAATTCAAACCTCTCATGCCTCGCAACGGATTGGCGTAATTAGCTACCTTTGCACGTTCACTGATTGGTTTAATTTAAAGGAAACCCCTTGATCTATATATATCTAGAACTGCTATGGGAGACTAACCAAACAAGTGTATCAATTCTAACAAACCGATTAATACACTGGCTCGCGAGGATGTATAAAGACATGCATTACGGAAGATGGAAACTCTGTGGTACCGGTAATGATGCAACTTATGCATTCAACGAAACATATATACAAGTATATTCCTGGTGTGTATAGTACATATGTGAGGTGAGCTAATGAAACGCAAATACAAGTTTGTGTTGTAACACAAGAAACTATCGAGATGGGGCAAGGGAATGGAGGCTGATCTGTTTATTGTGTCAAGTAACAGGCGAGCGCCCATTCATTATATCACATTGTGCGCTCGTGTGAAATTTAACGGAATAAGTAAGAGATACACTATACGGTGTTATGTGATCAACATTGGTGGTATTAATTTGGACTGGGATATTTTGCATATTCTGTGACGTCGTACAACATAATTTGACATGGGCTTCACAGAAATCGATGAATTCAAATTGAATTATCTAAAAGGAATAAAAGAATTTAAACGCCGTGTAACCCGTTTCCTTCAAACCGCCCTACACATGATCCCTCTTATCAGTACCGTATCACATAGCCGATCCCCGTCGCTATATAGCTAGAATATTGCTGAACGCGCCGTTAATCCTTAATTCTATCTCTCTCTCCTGTGTAATCTCCACATTATTATGAAACAATATACCTTCTCCACATTCAACACAACCTCATACTCTTCTTTTCCCATAACTACAGAAGTATCACATAATATACATGATAACATGCTAAAAGCTATTAATTTTTTTTCCTTCCCTCCATCCACCACATTATGTCACACCCCACCCCTGTCCCACCACACGCCACCCATTCCCTTCCCCTCTAATTGGTATCTTAGCAAAAGCAATCACTTTAGTCTGTCCTCAAAATATGTCCGTGCAGTATGTTGAGCGAGATTCTTCAAATTAACCCAAACGCTCTACAAGATATACTGTGTACAAAAAGTACAGAAACAAAAGTGTGTCAAAAATCGTCAGGTACAGTGGTACACAGTTTGTGTACACACTTTGTGTACGGTACATTTTGTACGAAGTACCAGTACTTCAGAGAGAGAAGATACTCTATATATAGCAAGTGTGCATTGTTATTCTTTCGTTTTCGCCTCCGCCGATCAGGTCACCCTCTGAACGTGCATAATTGCTTCAGTCCTGAGTTTTATACAAAGTACCGGTACCTGTGAGAGAGTAGATACTCCACATATAGCAAATGTGCATTGTTATTATTTCGTACACCCGTTTTCGCCTCTGCCGACCAGGTCTCCCTGTACAACCTGCCACGACATTTGAATATACATAATTGTTTCAGTCCTAAGTTATAACACAACGTTTAAACTGTGACTATCATAATCTTGTGTGGAATTGCACAAAACGTTATACTAGTATTTCCAACCATGCTCGTCTATTTTCTTCGAAAAGGAATATTGTAAACGCTATGGTATACATTCGCCACTAAACTATGTACACAAAATCCGTCTAAACAATTAATATACTAATAGTGGAAAAGGCATATTCCTAGTAAAAATGAACACTTGAACCCTGTTACGGCTTATTTGCAGTCAACGACATTGCGCGGATTTGTTTCCACGGATCTGGAGTTATCTGTTCGTCCTCAGCCGAGCGACTCATATCATCGCAACCTGTCACCCCTCCCATCACCTTTCTAGTGGCATCGCCCAGATGCTGCGATGCTGCAGTAGCCCTAGTGCTATAGTGGTCGAGCCTGGTTTTCCAATGTCGGCTAGGATTAGGCAGACCCCACAAGTCTTTGATCGTGCTACAACGGACACCCTGGAAATTTTGCTATCTCTCTTTACCATTTTTGATGTGTGTAAAACAGAATATTTTGGATGCCGTACATTGGGAGATTTTACGGAAGTGAACCTATGTCGGAATTGTGAGGCTCGTATCTGTTAAGCTATAAGGTAAGGTTTGGATATTATAATTTTCCCTGCGTGTTTTATTATGTATAAGGTATATACGGGTGGCATCAGTCGGTATAAGCCAATTTTACCGTACTATCTTCTATATTATGCGAACGGATACCGAATAATTATGTGCTCTGTTGCAGATGGAGAATTATTCCATTGAACTTATCATTATATATTGAGACATTTTCCTGCAAATTCAACGGTATATAATAATTGGTTGTCAGAGACAATGATCCGTTGTCAGAGACAATGATCCGCTGTCATAAGGTAGACGACCTCACGGTTGATATCATTTTGGCTAGTAATTATTTATTTTCTAGTGAGCGTATTTTTTTCTCCTTCTTTTCATCAATCCGGCTTGGAGCGAATTGATTGATTTCAGTTGTAGCCGTTGCATGGAATTCTGCCCTATTGAGCTAGCGTTATGAGAGCCTATGTTGGTCTGACGGCAGCATAAAAGACACACCGCCGGCTCGCTACAATTTATTAACATATAATATCTGGTCGTTGCTAGTCTTCGAGCTAAGTGTTACTTGTTGTAGCCCGCTGCGCTATACGTTAGGCCGCATAGATTAGGACGAAGATATTCCGGGCTGTCTATGACGGTTCAACCAAACCCCCCAACCATCCCTCCATGGACGAACCCACGCTGATCACCGCCACGGAGATCATTATCTAAGATAACCGTCTTCATTACATAATTCCACAAATCCACCGTCTACATTTGGGCTATTAATTTTACGTTTGTTCAGAGATCTGTAGCTTACTAAGCTCCCACTGTGACTGTGGCATATGCCATCATCGAGTGAATAAAATATTGGACGTTTGATAGAAAACCGTTTTTATTTTATTCCAAGATTATGAAAATTCGGATTATATATGTCGTCGTCGAGGCTTGGAAGTTACGGAGGAGGGAGTCCACAGCCGCGCATAAGCGGCATTTTTATGCATCGAAAAATATAAATAGTGGAAGATGTACGTGGAAATTGACAGAATATCATTTTCAGTTTTAGATTGGTTTAGTTGCACGTGTTTGTGTCGTAATCAACTATGGTACAATTTGCACCTAAGTAACGACATTCGATAGTTTGCCAGATGCGATTTTCTTCCAATGAAATATTCAGTTTACAACAACATTATTGTCGCCGCCTGCCAGGCAATTATCGCCGGGACAATTAATGATATTCGAATGATATACGAATAGCAGGTGTTGTCGAGATGACATCAATATAATAATTGGAGGTTGAAAGTTCACCCCGTGCATTCCCTGTCATGTGTTAATCGGAACACCGCTGTACCACGAACAAGGTGATAATTTTCATGTATACTTTATCAATAAGCCTATGTACCACATAAGCGGATATGCTGATGAAACCTATGGATGTATTCCAAGATATTCTTACAAAACCCATAGCCGGTTAATGGTACTAACCCATAGCCGGTTAATGGTACTAACCCATAGCCGGTTAATGGTACTAACCCATAGCCGGTTAGTACTTCTATTATAGTCTATTCTCAATACGCGTCTATGTATCAATACATATGTTGAACAGCCATTCACTGCGGGCTCGTTTGTTGCCATTTCGTTTCTGGGCAACTGTTAAACCTTGATATTTGTCTTGGAAAAAATATCCATAGTTACGGTGAATAACGCAACAATTCCTGGCTACAAGGTTGTTTATTCGTGTTTTCCAGAGGTGGTTGGTTGGCGAGCAGACCTTTGGTTGTTATGATTGGCCGTCCATGCGATCTTTAGCTCCACGAGAGAATGACCCATTTTTTGGTTACCGGTACAGAGCTTGTTCGAAATTTGGAACCGTATTTTTTTTTGCAGTTGTGGATGCGGTGTAAGGAAAATGGAGATAATGACAAGTGATTTTGAATTGCATACGATACATTACTATTACACTATTGTTCTTCAGTATTTCAATATAATGACAAAATAATTCCGCCATTTCACTATTTGTTTTGCGAAGAATCACCAGAAATGCCATCTGTTGGACAAATCTCGAGCAAACGTCAGCTCATCGTCACAGCCACCTTTTCAAGTTTTTCGTTTATCTGTCAACAACAAGTGCACATCAGTTAGGGTTAGATGGGTTACCCTAACCCATCAATGCTCAGGATATTTGATGTCCAAAACAGATTTACTCCAATATCAGCCTGTTACGTAAGGTTACTTGAGTTCTAGTATACTTTAATTAAGAACTTGGCGGGTGGGGAGAAGTTTAGCAGAGTCACTACGACCCGGGTAATATTATAACTATATTCCCATTCTCCGGGGCAGGTGCGGTTATCACAGTCCGGGCAGGTGAGCCAGCTGGTTAACATGGAATAAATCACCAGCTGTCGATGATAGACCTCATCAGACTACATTGACGGTATCATTGGTAGTACGGTATACTTCGATCTGGGATACAATATAACGGAGGGATTACAACCCCCATTGTAATACATGTCCAGTGCTCTAAAATAAATACTGTACTAGCTGTTGTTCAATGTTGAATCTGACTTCCATCACCTGTAATCCTGTTAATCAGAAATGTGTACTATAAGTATTTGCGCGGGACTCCGCTAGGCGCCGCTAGAGAGAACAACGAAGAGCCTGTCAATGCACTTCAGCTGTGGTTCGTATAAATTCACTTTGCCCTATCTATTAACCTAGGACGACATTTTGAACTTGTGATAGCTGGCATGTTTTCCTGTAATGTATGCCAAATTATGCATTATTCTCAGCAAAATTACACTTTCTTTGAATACCGGAAAAATATAGTACATAATTATGTATAAAATTATGCCAGCTATCACCAGTTCAAAATATCGTTATGGGTTATTGAACAGGGCAAAGTGAATTTATACGAACAACGGCTGAAGTCACAGACAGGTTCTTCATTGTTCTCTCTAGCGGCGCCAACGGAGACCGACGGAAATACTTATAATGCAAATTTCGGATTTATATTACACAGAGACGTTGAGCTTATAACAGCGACAAAAGAAAAACATGAGCAAATTTTCAAGCTCTTATAGAAACAGCATCAAGTTATTATCTATGTTGTGCTGATATCTAGAAACCTATTCTGTAACAGCTAAACTAGTGTGAAACAGGTCTGTTTGGATGACGCCATTATATATATCTGGAACTTATGTTCTTATACATAATTTGCAGGTATGGCAAATTTTGGTTGAGTCCTGGAAGTATGGATATTTACTTCTCTCTTTCTCCTGATGCACGCCTTTAGTTTTTTCGGATCTAGATCCGCCCTTGAAGTGGGCCATATATGTGTTATATTGAATTTTTGTAGTGTTTTAGTGGGGTGTCATATGGGTGAGAAAATTATCACAATCACTTGATCATGAGTGAGGGAGGAACTACTTGATTGCATGTTATTGTTAGAGGGCGATATCGTTATAGCAATGAAACCGAGCTTTGACCAACGTTATACCAAACACTTGCAGTATGGTCGGTCTGTTTTATTCAATCAAGTTTAGATTTCCTGTCTTTGTCTATACCAGTACGGGGCCTCTTTCAATATGATTTTTGCTGTTGTAACAGTAAATAAGGATATCCATAGATCGTAGGCAATCAGGGCTAATCAGGGGTCGAAATTAACACAAGTGACACATTTTTTTCACAATTCATCTGATCTAATCTGGCCGACAATCGACCACAATGATCCTAAGTTCACCATCTCCCGTCCCTGTTTCTTACTGTCGGGTTATGTTATCTGATGGCCGACAACAATAACCCTAAGATCCATCATTTCCTCTCCATGCTCACAGTCTTTTAATGTTATCTGATGTACAATAACAATAACCATATGGTCCATCAGTTCCCCTCCCTATTACTTATTGTCGGTTTATGTTATCTGGTGAACGACAACAATAATACTATATACCGCCATTTCCCTTACATACTTACTCTTTTTATCTTACCTGATGAACGACAACAATAACCCTATGGAGCACCATTCCCCCCATCCATTACTTACTGCCCATATTGCTTAGTGTCCTCCCTATTACTTACTGTCGGTTTATGTTATCTGATGAACGACAACAATAACCCTATGTACCACCATTTCCTCTCCCTATTACTAACTGTCGGTTTATGTTATCTGATGAACGACAACAGCAACCCTATGTACCACCATTTCCTCTCCTATTACTTACCGTGGGTTGATGTAATCTGATGAACGACACAAGTAACCCCGTGGACCACCATTTCCTCTCCCTATTACTAACTGTCGGTTTATGTTATCTGATGAACGACAACAATAATCCTGTGTACGACCATTTCTCCTCCATATTACTTAGTCTTTTTATGTTATCTGATGTACGACAAAAATAACCCCGTGGACCACCATTTCCTCTCCATATTACTAACTGTCGGTTTATGTTATCTGATGAACGACAACAATAATCCTATGTACCACCATTTCCCCTCCATATTACTTAGTCTTTTTATGTTATCTGATGTACGACAACAATAATCCTATGTACCACCATTTCCCCTCCATATTACTTAGTCGTTTTATGTTATCTGATGAACGACAACAATAACCCTATGTACCACCATTTCCCCTCCATATTACTTAGTCTTTTTATGTTATCTGATGTACGACAACAATAATCCTATGTACCACCATTTCCCCTCCATATTACTTAGTCTTTTTATGTTATCTGATGAACGACAACAATAATCCTATGTACTACCATTTCCCCTCCATATTACTTAGTCTTTTTATGTTATCTGATGTTCGACAACAATAATCCTATGGTTCATCAGTTACCTTCCTATCACGTACTGTCGGTTTATGTTATCTAATGTACGACAACAATAACCCTAATGACCAGCATTTCCCTTCCCTATTACTTACTGTCGGGTTATGTAATCTGATGACCGACAACAATAACCCTATTGACCGCCATTTCCCTTCCCTATTACTTATTGTCGGCTTATGTAATCTGATAACCGACAACAATAACCCTATTGACCACCATTTCCCTTTCCTATTACTTACTGTCGGATTTTGTAATCTGATGAATGACAACAATAACCCCAAGATCCACCGTTTCTCCTCCCAATTACTTATTGTGGGTTTATATTATCTGATGACCGACAATAATAACCCGATTGACCGGCATTTCCCCTCTCTATTACCTACTGTAGGATTATGTTATCTGATGACCGACAACAATAACCCTATTGACCGCCATTTCCCCTCCCTATTACCTACTGTAGGATTATGTTATCTGATGGTCGACAACAATAACCCTATTGACCATCATTTCCCCTCCCTATTACTTATTGTCCGTTCTTGTTATCTGATGGTCGACAACAATAACCCTATGTGTAACCATTTCCCCTCCCTATTACTTACTGTCAATTCATGTTATCTGATGGCCGACAACAATAACACTATGGACCACCAATTATCCTCCCTAATACTTAGTGTCGGAGGACCCTCAGAGGAAGAGTGTTCTAAGGCGCTTCGCTTGTGACCGCTAGCCTCACACCGCTGAACCGGTACGGGTTCGAGTCCAGCTCGTCCATGTGTGAAAGATTGCCAGTTACTTGTCGACGGGCGGTGGTTATCTCCGGGTACTCCGGCTTCCTCCACCAACCAAACTGGCCGTCACCATATGAGTGAAAAAACCTTGCGTGTGACATTTATCCCACTCCCCCCCACTTACTGTCGGTTTATGTTATCTGATGGCCGACAACAATAACACTATGGACCACCATTTCTCCATCAAGTATTTGTTAGTACAGTTGATCTGATGACTCCAAACAAATCGCAAGCGATCATTTCCCCTGATTTTTATTGGGAATCAATTATCTGATGACCCAATATTATTTGCTTGATGGCACAAGACAATGTATACCAAATATTGGCAAGTCATTGTTCTCGAGGGGGCGAACATTGTCGACTGTCAATTATATAACTCTTTTATCAAATGATCATCGGAGCTTAAGTGTGGAGCTGCACCCCTTTCGATCTAATCCGGGAAATTTGCCGTGATGTATATCAAATACACCATTTGCGGTATTTGAGATACACAACGGTTGAATTCTGTAGTTAATGTATTACAAGGAAACGATCCGTTGGAGTCATTGGATAAGAATAACATCCACATGAACAAGCGTTCTTTCTTGCTGTACTATGTGAAATACTGATAACGTATGTTATCTAATAACACACAGCAACAATTATAATCAAATCGTTGCTGTCACTATCGTTGCATGCATTCAGAAACGAAGTCCACAACAACAACGGTGTTGCTGGTAGTAGGCCTACATAGGCCTACGTGTGTCGGTGGCCCCTCTAGCTCCTCATACCTATATGACAGCATATTCTGCGGAGGAGCTGGCTGATGGCTCGTCCGCCTGCAGTCAGTCCCAGGTTAATGTCTAGTACAAATCGATATCTGACTTTGGCAGTAAAGATACTGTCCACGGCAGCACCGGGGAACACCATGCCAGAGCGACTGCAGCCAAATGTAATTGCCGAACACTCGCCAGACACGAGTGGACAAGAGTCCTTGCTGGACCATGGCGTATTACGTTGAACAATTGCAGATTTACTTCATGACATTGAACTCTTGTCTTCATTTCTCCGTCTGGTCGCCATTTGAGTTTCGCAGCGACAATCTTTGCGTCAAACTATGTTTTGTCAATTTGCAATTTGATGGGCGAGTCTTTGTAAAGAGTGGTAAATACGAGACTATAGTGGAATATATATCCCCTCACCCCCCCCCCCCCAACACACACCGCCTCTGTCTGTAGTATGCAATCTCAGCCATCGATTGTTGACATCCCGACTTCCCTCGTCATTTGTCTTTAAAACAGGGTTGGATTTGAGAGTATACAATATGGCGGCATATACTCACGACTCCAAGCAGTCTGGGCATATCTACAGACTAACCGTCATCAGCTAATAAAGCAAGCATTCCTATGAGTTGCTATGAGAAAATTAAGACTGAAATGTATCCGGTACGAGTATATAACATCCACACTGATCTGCTCATTGATCACCTTATCTGACTGGGTTCGCACAGATGGTAATAAATGCCTATGCGTCAACTGAGGGAGAATCCGTGACAGAGGCAAACGAACTGGTTATTGGGGGTGGGGGGCTGTTCAGGGAAGCGGGTGTGTGTTGCGGGTGGGGGAACGGACAGGGTTTGTATTATTTGACGTATTATTTGCCTTATGTTCAATAATTGAGGTCTTGACATTGGCTTATGAGTTAGTGTGAATCTCATTTTATAGTGAGTGAGTGAATACGATCAGTGTGAATCTCATTTTATAGTGAGTGAGTTAATACGATCAACACTATTAGAGTCATATCACGACGTTTGGTTCCTAATTCTTCTAACACCCGGAAACCACACGGGAAATTTCAGGACAGGGTCAAACTGGTATTCCAGCAGATGGCCAAGCTGGTATTCCAGTACACGGTCAAGCTTGTATCCACTACACGGTCAAGCTGGTATTCCAGTACAGGGTAAGCTGGTACCGTAGTAAACTGTGCTGAAGTCTACCTGGTTGTCAGCAGGTTCTTTGACCGTGCACCAGACGGTGAAGTAGTGGTATAACTGCTCATCTACAGACAACCATGGATAGCACAAATGAATGTAGCAAGCCTTGCTGCCAAGCATCTCTTAATCCACTCTTGATATGGGAAATCCACAGAGAGCCAATTAAATACTATAACATATCCTCTATCAGTTATGAAGCAGGTGACGTCGATTTTATGAATCAACTTTTGTATCCGGTGTACGAACATTTCCCCTACTTGTATCCTGGTAGTCGATTGAGTCATATTTCTACGCAGTGAATATGCCTGTTATACGGTACCTTAAATGGAAGACTGTTCAGGCCTCGGGTTGAATACAAGTGTGAAATGAAACAATGTCCCCTTTCATATGTTTTTCTATGTTTCATATGTCTTGCCTGATTTGCAAACCAGGAAAAAATCGGAGTTAAAAAGATAGAAGCCGGACATTCTTTCCTACCTGATACTATTTCCTTTTACGCCAGTAGATTTAGTTGAATTTCTATCTCCTGACAACTTGGCCTACACTTTATTGGAGTTTATAAATCCATTGCTGTTTTTCAATGACATAAATGAACTAGTTTGAGCTAATTTGCTGACTTTGTGAACAAAGCAGCACGGTTAAATTTAAAATGGCGGCATCGTGGGTGCAGTTGGAAACTCCCAATTTTGACATGTTTCGTTCAGATTTGTGCCAAAAGTTAGGCTGACGCTTACAATTTGCCTGGCGCTGCTTGAGTCTCGGAATGTGATAAATAATATTGAAGGTAAAGGATGTGATCGATAATTGAGATGACTGATTTAGGGTTCATATCTTTAACGTATATTTGCAGATAAGACTGTTTCGAAACTGTATAGTTATAAACATATCATTGGTATTGAAGTAACTGGGAGAAATCAGATGAAATCCAGAAATTGATGTAATTGTCTATAGATTGTATTCCATGCAGCGACCGGTTCAGAAAGACGTCATAAATTGGCTGTTCGCCTGATGTCATATGCGTAGGGTCGAAATGTTCTATGGCTGCGAGATAAGTGAAGGATTTGGCTTAATTCGATTAAAACAACTACAGCTCGATAATTAACAATTAACTGCGATGTGACCAATTAGTATGAATCCATGAGTGTTGCCAATGCTGTTTTAGAGAGGTTGAACACTTGCTTGGATGTACGTCAGATCTGTGGAAGAGTCCATTTCCCATCTGAGGGTCCATTCCATAAAGTGGGTGACACCCGTAATGATAACAGTTCAGTGCCCGAGATCGATAGTATTGTCCAGGCATTAACCGTTCTGTATCCCTGGGTCTAGACTCATTGTTGTCCACAGACTTGACTGTTGTACAGCTGAAAGAGAACAGGATTGCTGGAATCTTAATTCAGGAACTGCAGCCCATAGAAACTCGTATCCATGTTAATCGTTTTGACTTCAACATAATATTTGTATCGCCAAGAGTGTTGAAATACAATTTGCAGTATAGTAACGAGTGACGAAGTTATATAAAATCAGCCCGTTTTGATTATTAGAAGTAACGATACTGCATGCAAAAAAAGAAATCTAAATATTTTGTACTCCACCTTTGACCATTCTCTCATTGTCAAAATTTGTAACCTCCCAAAAGAGTAAACAGTTGTGTACTAAAAGTACACAAACAAGTACACATACTTTGTACCAGAGGTACAAAATTTAACATCTACAATCACTGTGCAGCTGTGATACACAATTTGTGTAGAAAAAGTACACAGATTGTGTTTTTTGTACATGTGCAAATCTGTAGACAACTGTTTTTACAGAGTATAGCGGTACATGTGACAGTATAGGGGGTATAAAATCTGATGCGGTGATAATGCTGTTGACATGTCCGGCCTGATTTGCTCTTGTGAATTTCTGTGGATTTTCTCCAAATCAGACTGGCCATATCTTCGGAATTGCTTGTATGCAACTAACTACAATTTGTTTTATTCTTCGAAGTGTAAGACCGCGGACACACGACACGACTGTCTTTGACAAATGCGAATGAATGTATGGAAGTCTGTTGTGGTCATTCGTACATTCTCGCCTGGTATGGTCATCATGAAGGATCCAATTGATCGAACAGGTTCTGAAATCTGTCACGGAGAGTTCTTTCTCGATATTTTGAAGAAGAAAAATCTTTAGATGTGGCTGTTGTTGTTTGGGAAATTTGCAGGCTCTCACTTTTCCTTAAATTACTTCCAATTTATTGTGAGCTACCATAATTGTCCCCATAATTGATGTGAACGTATTAGGCCCATTATGATATATTTGTGTATGGCTACCAGTTGCTATATTCTTACGGGTTACAGGTGTGTCTGGCGGTAGGCCTACGTTCCATGTTTTTACATGATATAGGTGGCAGACGAACACTCCCTAGTGAAATACGAGAGAAGTTGAAAGCTATGGGCACATATCAATTAGTCTTGTGTTCGGCATTTGTTTTTCGAATAGATACATGCTGGACTGAGCTAAGTTGTAACATATGTTCAGAATATGTTCCAGAGTTCCGAATCTACGGGAGAAATGCTTCTGTGGCCGCAGGTATTCCACATTTATATACACAGCAGATGCGCAGTAAATTAGAAGAAAGTCCCGCAGTAAATTCTCAACATCCGGGTAAGCTGGTTGTATTATTCTGCAGCTGATCGTGGTCTGTTCCTTGGTGGAATGTATAATGGTAAATTTGTTTGTATTCAAGTCGGGTATAATATATACAATGACTCAACGTTTTTATTAACAAATCAACGCAAGAAAAGGTTTAACGTGCCTTGTTTATTATCACATTTATGATTTGAAGGAAACTCATAACTAAAAATCATAAGTTATTCATCCCAGTCCAGTGAATTCTTTCAACCTGTGAAATATCAATAATACAAACCCGCCAGCTAATTAATTATTAGTTTTACATGTAATCATGGGTCAATGTGTTCACCATACAGGTGTTGGTAGAAACTCTGCTGTGTAAACATGTATATAACTTCACATATTTTAGTGACAAATATGGAACTCGGTATGATTTGGCCAGCTGGCAATGACGTCATTGCTCAAACTAGCAATTAACTTTGATGAACATTGTCGAAGAAAGCACGTTAATGCTGCGGGGACAAGGTATATATTTGCGATATGAGACTCTCCGGGGTATGGAACACTTCCAACCACCTCAACTGTGATCGTATCTGGCACAGACGTATGGTGTGAGTAGCGGAAAATTGCTGATCTATATTTTAGTTCCAGTACCGGTCAGAATATAGACAGCGAGTAGACTCTAGGTAAATTTCCTTCTTAAAAATTTTCAGTGAAAAATTGAATTCGATGAAGATTCAGAGAAACAACAGTGTATCATGGGATATGTTCTAGTTTGAAACATTTGATTGGTCATTTAAAATTTTCAAATGGAAATTTGGCTTATTCATTGGCTTGTGAAGAAACTTGAAGAAAATCTAGACAATCGCAGAGTTTTTGTAACAGGACCGTTCAAGAGACCGGCTACCATATCAGAATTCCAGGTAACGGTATATATCAGCATTTCTTGTTTGTGCTTGTACCTTTATGGTTATTGAGAACATACGTACATATTTTGCATTTTGTTTCAAATCGGGAGAATCAGTGTGATTAGCACAGCTGTGAAGCAGGGCATTATCCAAATGATCTCACTGGGAAGGTATTTTATAGGACACTTAACTAAAAATCAATTCACCAGCTCAGCACTGATTGCCTTTGAGGCAGTTTTGTTTACATTTCTATATCCTCATTAGTATCAGACCAGACTAAGACATGTGAGGCTGATAGTCTCACTGGTATAGTGTACCCCTCATTGTGGCCGAGGTGACATCGGTGCCCTACTCTAGCTCTCATGTAGAAACTGTCACTGAAAAGCACCACGGGCGAGTACTGACGGTTCTTCCTAGCTGTCCAATCATATTTGCTGTGTGAGGCACTTGACTAATATTTGAAATCTTTACTTGGCACGACCATGCAAGCACTATGTGCGCCTGTGGGTTATCCCATAATTACATCATATTTGAGCTTATGAAATAAGAGCCTTTTGATAGGTCATATCAGTAAGTCACGTGGTTCCAGAGGCGTGACGTATACTCATTATTGATGCACGAAATACAGAATCGTGTGGTATTTCAGCCAGAGGCACTGTAGGCGCCGTTTAAGTCAGCCGTTTAAGATCACAATACAAGGTCTATTTTACGTTGTTATTTCGTACTGATGAAAACGTTTGATTAAATATATCTAAGCAGGGAAGTATCTGCAATGTATCTGTTTCGCATTATATAATTTTTGAAGATTTTAACCCTTTCACCGATCATTCCCTGTTGAGAAATGTTCACCTAGCCGACACAAAGCCAAACCCAGGAGTGAATGGGTGAAAGGGTTAATGTGACTGAAAATTCTTCAAAATTTATTTTAGGATTGATTTTATAGGACAGGCGTTATTATACATTCGCATGCACAGGAGTTAAGTACACTCTCAGAAATATTCAGGGAATAATCCTGAATAGATCAAGCTGCACATCCACAACTCAAATTTCAGGGATTTTACCTGAAATTCAGGAATAATTTCCTGAAATTCAGGTATATCATCCATGAATTAAAGCTAAATTACCTGAATATTAGGGAATTTTACGTACCTGAATAGGATCGGGAACATACTAATCATGGTGGTAAATTTGCCTGAATTTCAGGGAAAATCCACTCATTTAGAAATCATTTTCCTGAAATTCAGGAAATTATCCCTAGATTTCAGGTAAAATCCCTGAATTGAGTTGTGGATGTACAGCCTGATCCATTCAGGATTATTCCCTGAATATTTCTGAGAGTGTGCGCTAATTTTTCGACACTTGATGGAGCTGATAACAAAATTTTCCAAATCCAGTAGGGAAGTATAATATTTACTGAATACTTCGATGTCTATTTTTCATTAGCAACTTGTTGTTCTCGGATCTCAAATAGCGTTCTCTTGAATGAATTCTTGAATTCCTGATATCGGAAATATATCTTATCACAGGCAGCATGTGTTGTAGGATTGAAATATTACAATGTCGTAATCGGAACACACAATCGCTGCTCCGTTGACTGGGTTTATCTGATTGTACTATTTTTCTCCTGTATATGTATTATATGGCTATCTTCGTTATTTTGCTACGCTGAACGCACTCGGCACAGGCTCGTATTATATGTGGGCTATACTGATCTCGCCCATCACTGGTAGATATCCATATTGTCCTGCAGGTGACTTTGGCTGATGGGAGTTTGGGCGCGATACTGCGCTTGGGAGGAGTTTCAACATGGCTGCCAAATATGGATTCCTAGCAGTGCGGATCGTGTCACTATAATCCGACATTATACTACGAGATGTTCTAAGCCGCAGATACTAAACTCATTCGCAACAACTCAATGTCATTCGTGACGGCTGACATATTCGAGAACAAATATTGAGGTGACCGGGACCACATAACTATATGAGCAGTGTGACCAATCTAATTAAAATTAAATCCTAACTGCTTCCCCATTTGGATATGTCGCTTGCAGGATCTAACCGGCTTGCAGTAACGCCCGTGTTGACCAATCCCGAGAGGTTTTCATAGTGCTTTGAAGGGAACGTAATGACAAGTGCTTTCTGGTTGGCTCAGCAGAAGCACACGCCAAGCTGTGGAGGAATCTTCTGATGTTGCCGCCCTCCCGCCAGGTTGGCGCCATAATGCGGGGTAGAATTATGGACTCGTCCTTGGCGTAACCTTGAGTTAACGCAGAGGCCATGGACCTATCCCCCCTGCCCGACTCACGTGAAGTAGTTAAAATGCGGTCGTGATGTCATAAGACTATTAAATATTCATGAGCTGGGCGCTCCGAACACAAAATTCACTTGAAATCAGTAAGATCCTACATAGCGACATATACGATTGGGGAGCATTGATAGGATATTAATTTATTAAGATTGCAGTGTGACTAACGTCACAGGACCTACGAAGTAGGGTAGGCATTAAGATTCCGACGCGCACTGAGCTCTTGGAAATCCCTCCGCCCTAAGTTGAAATCCTGCCTATATTAAGATAGGCACGGTCCAAGTCAGAATCACCAGTGATTTTCATCAAAAATCACCAGAAATTTTCATCAAAAGTAGGTCAGCTCAGAACTTGCTGGTAACAGCCCCCTAATGTTAAAAAAATCAAGATTCTAATGTCAACGGTTCTCCTTATTTTGCGGACGAAAGGTCTCGGATGGACTGACTGACTACCGGACAATTTGCAGATGGTAGCCTACTTCGTAGGAATAACATGCGACACGTTCAATGATAGAACTGATAAGTTGTGATTTTATATTTTCATAGATAATAACATACATGAATGTCGCGACATTCGACATAAATGGGATCCGCTGTGTATAATTTGCGTCTGACTAGTTCGGGTTTTGAGTCATGCGTCTTCGGCGATTCCGGAGCCTCACACCCGGAGATTTATGGTAAAACTCTCCGCGGGTAAATCAAACTCCTTCATAGATTTCGGCTCGGCAGTTCAGAATGACCTTTCTGATAACGCACCGATGTCCTCCGAATTTGTGGTCGCACGAGTATAGGCTAATTACTTCACGGTAATGAGTCGAGAGAGATTTGATTTCCAAATCTGCTAAATCAATTGTGTCTGCCAAAATCATTTACCAATTTCGCGATCGAATTGTGTGCACTGAAGAGCCCCAATTTTGGTCTCAGTCTCTTCCATGCATAAGTTCCCGGATGTTACTTTTGAGCGCGTGAATGCCTGCGATTGTGATCGTCTGCTACTGTAACATTGGAACTCTTCTGTCTTTTGTTAACCAGGAAATATTTATTTGATAGAGGAAGGAATTGCAGACAGAATGAGAATTATACCGTCTGTCTGGAGAGATGGAGCATTATCTTATACCTGTCTGATCCGTCAGCCGCAGTGAGTCGCTTTCGCTGGACACCCTGGATGGCTGATTTGTACGTTATACTTATCGCCGCCAAGACACGCTCGTTATAGTTATACCCGATAACCCCGGATCCCGTTTGAAGAGCGCATACCAGAATTACCCACAATAATAAACTCCTGGCTGATCGGCGTGATTCGGCATAACGCATCGCTTTGTAGATAAGAACATAAATGTTATGAAAATAGCTAAGGTAACAGAAAGATGGCTTTCTAATTGTTGTGATATATCCTCATGTCGAATGGTTCTGCCGTTACAGACCTTCTTAATGTACTCTTGAGGTTTGTTACCAGAAATGAAGAGTGAGATGTTCTCTCGGAGTCATTTTTCCGGCCATATATGCGCATGCGCATGCTATTTAACCAGTCTCCATCTTCTGGTATAGATCACCACTGATGTTAGTGTTGTGGAAAGGATATATATGGCTATACGTCAGCCTCGTGGGGCTACTGGGGATTAACCTGGGGTGTCGTTGTGCATACTCCAGGTCATGGTAAGAATAGGCCTCAGCCCCTCAGAGAGCTTGTCGTAAGAGGCGACTAACTGGGGGATCCGTGGGGTTCCGGGGGTGTGAATAGGAATAGGAACCAAACGTCGTGATATGACTGAAATAGTGTTGAAAGCGACGTTAAATCATATTCACTCACTCACTCACTCACTCACTCACTCGCTATACGTCATAGCCAATTCTATTTCTACACTCTTAAAAGTGTTGTATTTAAAATTATAAATGATTATATAAAGTGTTATATTTATAACACTTTCAGAAAGTGTTGAAAAACATGTTATATCCAACATTATAGCCCTGTACCAGGAGCAATACAACACTTTAAAAGTGTTTAATTCAGCATTGTCAAGTGTTGTATTGCTTCTGATACAGCGCTATAATGTTGAATATAACACTTTTTCAACAATTTCTGAATGTGTTACAAATATAACACTTTATGAAATGTTGTCACTCCTCCGGCATTTATAATGTTAAATACAACACTTTTATTTTAAGGGTGTATACTTGAAATTGATTGACGTAAATAATCCACATACAGCTTTTCTTGTTTATTCTCGTGGTATCAGATTGTAAACCTTCTATTGTCAGTAACACAGACAGTTTAGGGGCCAGTTTTGCGAACACACAGAGGAGTTTTTCGTGTGTAAACGTCACTTATCCTTTGTACTTGTGGCATTCTATTAACGTGGGAGACCAACTGTCAGTTAGAGTGACCTCCCCTGACTAGGGAACTCTCTAAAACCTCGTGGATAATGGCTGCCTAGGTTGTATACCGGTCCGTATCTCTGTCCGGATTAAATTTGTTTTTCACTGACGATTGAACTGTTCGTCAAGTCAAGTTACTAAAGTACTCTCCCAATTGACGCTCCAGTAGCTATCGTACTTCTGAACGACTCTATACAATGAACGATTCCGTAAATAAAAACCTTTATCCTGTCTACATGAGGCGAATTGGATATAATATTCTGGCTAGTGTTATGCTTACACAATCGGACCAGAAGATACACCGTAAGTGCTATTTCTCTCTGTTGATTGGTTAACTGGGCCAACGTCGACAAACAGGAAGAGACAATCACGAATCTGATTGGATGATTGGTATTTTTCAGCTTTTATGATACCGAGGGTTGCCGATCATTACCGAGGCTTGTCGATCATTAATCTGTGGTGGCTGTTGATGTTTCTAAGAGATAATCAGCCGACAAAACTGTCTCATTAACACTGAGCTTTTGAGTAACCCGGTCCGCGGTCACCGGTTAGTTTATTGTTTTCCATCACTTGCTAATTCGCTTTTTGCACTTTATTCCCTGGATCAAATATTCCACCGACGGCTGCGCTGACAGGCGACTCCAACCGTATTTTTGTAGTTCCCACCATCCCTTTCTTTCCTATGGCTTCAGTATGGAGAATATTTTTGAACAATGATAACTGGACTATTTTCGAGTTGAACTTGCCAAAAATGATCATCAATGTAAGCCTAATGGTCCTTTCCTGGAATAATGAGATAATTTGATGTATATTTACCATATTTATATGTACACCAGTTATCAGTTGTTAACAATCTGGACTAGGCTCTAGATAGGCTGAAAAGGAAGATTACGAACCACTAATGTACACCAGGAGTCACACGCCAATGAACCCGCCGGGTGGTCGGTGCGAACTTATATTGTCTAGGAATCAAAGTTGGAAAGGGGAATCGCGCATTAATCTCAACGGTACCTTCTTTTTGTATTCGATCATGCACGTATGGAGTATCCTAAATGTATAGGCCTACATTAGAAGAAGAAATGGCGGAATAATTTTCATTGAGCGGTATCTGCTGAAGTACGAGAGTACCAAGCTAATTAGGTCAAAGTTACACCCATTCTGATTTACTCCATTTTCACTGAGCACGTTCATGGACTTACTTCACCCATACGACCCCTTTGCACGTGACGACTGCTGGATGACGTCAGCGAAATGAGTTGAGAAAGTTGCCAGACCTCGATAACAGCCTTGCTGTGAATGCTGTCTGTGCGATAACCCCAGGAGCTAATGGTCCCCCAATAATATTGCCTCGCGGAGTCATGTAAACTAGACGCGTCACGTGACTCATGTATATCCGGTTTCTCACATACTTCCCCAGGTACATTTTGATTTTCGTACTGTCAGTTGCACCTTTCCTTCGAATATATCTTGTTACGTAATGTTCCACCTACACACCACCTGTGCCGCCAGGTGTTCGATTCCATCCCTCTACAGTTGTTAAAGATGGATGTTTTTACCATATGGTCGCGACATTCTTCAAATTGTTCATCGAGTAGTCCGAATCGGTTCCGTTTCAAGAACGGTGAAATACCAGGAACTTGTTATTAATATTGTACATGGATAAGGCGTAAGTCAGACACATCAGGCGTTTTCTGAAACGGACTGTTAATTTCAAGGTAGGTGTTTTGGAAGCAATTGTGATGAAATCTTCGACTGATACCAAGCGGAATTATAAAATAGCTAAGGTAAGAGTACTACCGGTATATTGAGAAATGTAAAAAATTGATCATAGCAATACACAACATTGAGGTGAATAACCGATAACGGCTGACTTGAACGGAGGGGAGGTTTGAAACTGTAACATTGGGATAAAAAGAATGACAAGGGGTAAAATTTTGTAATAAATGTATTGATAAATTAAAAAAACAAAAAACAAAAAACAAAAAACAAAACAAAAACAAAACCCAACAACAACAAGGCATTGCTCACGGTGAATTGATTCCAAATTATTGAGTTGATTTTCATATTCCGACACCGTGTCCTGATCTGTTTAAAAGAACACCGGTGAAGAATGTAATAATGTTACAATCTCAATCAAGGTATAACGAGGTATAGAAATGAACAAGATACTTTTTTTGAGAAATTTCCCCATCATTTTTTGGGAGAATATATATAGACACCGTTTCGCATCATTAGTTTGTTTTTGATTGGTTCGCATATTGCTCCAACAAAATGTCGTCTGCTATGGAGATTGTGTCGTCTGCTCAGAATTCCCAATTCATGTGCCTTGCACAAATATTTGATTGCTCGAGTTCCGTCTCAAAGTTTGAGCAAAAATATATCTGGTCGTAAATGTGGGGTTGAGGAAGAGGGGACGAAAATAGTGTCCTCCTTCCCCTCAGAAAAAACGAACTGGCTCGTTCTTTCATCTCGCTGTAGTTTGGCCTCTCGTCGTCTTTTCTTTCCTACAGTTAAATACGCCCATAGTTAAGATTGGATGCATGATAAACGTTACGTTACCAATTCCAGCGTGCTCTGCTCCATGGTGATGTTGTAATCCAAGAGGCTTCGTTATACTCACCTCTCGTCTACTCTGTCTGACGGCGACATCTCCATCTATATTATATCACTTCGTTCTCCTCGGCAGTCCGCCAAACTCAAAAAGCAGTTTCTAGGCCAGTCCGTATGATCGGGCATTTTATGTACTGTACATGTCTCTTTGAGATTGGTGCGTTCTACAGAAATATAGGACTCGACTTTTTTCATCGACGATGAAAATCATGAATTAAAAATATATATCTATGATCTTCACAAAAACATACAACAATGGGCTTGGCAACAAACCGCTGATAGTCAATTTCGGTAACACCACACTTCAGTCAGGTTAGGGTCAACCCATATCTTCCCATACAAGCATTTTTCAATGAATATTTCATAATTCCGGTATTCTTTTTGACGAAAAAATATCCGTATAATGCCGCTTCAAATGCTGAGATAGTGTCTATGCGTGGATTCTGGCAAAAATTCTATTTTTATTTCTATTTTCTCACATGGAATGCTTGCACCTAATGACCAAATTATTTGTTGTCTAATATAAAATATTATAAAAGTGGCAAAAACTGCGCGTTTGAGGTTTTTTTAATATGATTTTCATCAGCGGTAAAATTGTTTTGTAGAAGTTATTCAGAAAATCGTATTTTCGCTGTGAGATTTTGAAATTAACGAAATTTCTAAAAGTACGATCCTGAAATGAAGTTTTATTATTTGGCGCTTCTTTTCATGTTACTGATAATTTATTGGTAGCAAGTTTTTAAAGGAAATACACCGGGAAAGTGGCAAAACTTGCGCGTTTGAGGTTTAAAAAAAAAATAATTTATGCAAAACCCTGAATGCAAACTTGTCAATGTTTTTTCAGAGATCCGAATAGATATTAGTTTCATATTCCAACTTTCAATTTATCATTAAAAGTGCATTCGATCGTGGTAATATCAGATATTGATATACCGAACTGCGACGGTTGGTCCTAACCTGTCAACTGTTATTTTCTGTGGAATTCAATTTCAATTTTGATGTACGTAAGGATGATTTTCATGTGCTAATGTTCTGGGTTTTTTTGTTTCTTCCGTAGGCTTCATTCCGAGAACCTTGGTGTTTTATCTAGTGTTGTCAAGATATTGCATTTAAATTATTTGCAGTTTGGAACAGCAATATGTTAAATGCATGTTATTTGTCCGACCACGTGATTGCATTTCAATTGATAGTTTCACCAGGTGACAAAACTTGTTCGGGTTCCACTGTTTGATATTTGTGTTGCTTGAGGAACAATTTCTGCGATCCCACGGTATGTTCCCTTATGCTAAAATATTGTAGTTTAATTTGTTACCGTAAAATTGTAGTAAACTACATAGATTGTAGTGAGGTTTAGTATACTTTGATAATCTAAGGTACACTACAGTTCGCCTATGGTGTATTATAGTCAGTATGGGATGGTAAAGTATAATAAATATAGTTCTTGTGAAATATGCAATCAGTATATTTGCCTGTGGGGTCATATGACTGTGTCAACCACCCTTGTGTGGCGTTTAATTGTTGCCTGCATATGGTCAGATTCTGCTGGTGGACGTTTCGTCCCTGAGGCTTACCCAAATCATTGTGATTGTAGTTTTTTTTTGCCACTGGTAAACATGGTAGAGAATGAAGCGCTCGGTCGGCGTCAGGCCTCAGAGATAGATGTTCTAAATACGAAATTGCATTCCATTAATACTTCCTTGTTTGGGCCGTTTCTTCTATCTAACGGTCATCATTTCCCGTCGAATGACTTGATATAGGGCTATTATATCATCTCTCTTAAATATTTGCATCTAATACCGCTCAAGTCGGTGCTAGGGGCCGTGTGTGCATGTCATTCATGATGTCAACATGAACAGCTACAAGAAAAGCGTGGCTGGGATACAAATCATCAGAGGGATCAGTTTTGGTTGTGGTGATAGATTTAGAAATTTGCAGTCAGTATATGTACCTGTTAGGTCATGTGACTTCTCAGTACTCCGGAATCTTTTTCCATCACCCTGCATGGTTCTGTTGCGTTTAATTGTATATTGTAGTACATCCGTCCTATTGTATTGTATTAAGCAATGTTGAGCTCGGTCAATACTTGCTGTACTCGCTGGGCTGATCAGTGTCCAGGATAATAGGAACTGTGGACACAATCGTGTTCTGGCACATCTAGGCACCGTCGTGATATGGCTGAAAAAATGTTGAAAACGACGTTAAATCCTACTCACTCACTCACCCTATTGCATAATATACACAATAGAAGTTTTGTGTAATTACCACAACATTTTCCTGTAGTGTGCAAAAGTATTTTCACTTGTGTAGTTTACTATAGTATTTACTATACATGTATATTACCTATTATTCTATAGTATATTTGTCAGCGGTAGGTACTGGGTTCAATCGCAGGCCTGGTCACACCAAAGACTTAAAAATGGAACTTGTTGCTTCCTCGCTTACACTCAGCATTAAGAGGATAGGACAAGGACTGGTTCGCTCGATGTCAGTATAATGTGACTGAGTGGGGTGTCATGTCTGCCTACGGCATGATATTTCAGTGGGACAGCACTATAAAATGGCAGCATTAGATCTGCTCTGTTGCAAGCAATCTAGGTAAACCAAGATGGTAAATCAGGGGAATACCATCTAGACGTAACACTATGAAAACTTCGTGCGAAATGTTCGCCGATATTCTACGAGATCCCATAATAAGCCAATCACGACCATTTCTACATTTTCTCTCTGACAATGATTGACGTTTACTTCAAGGAGATTAACATCTTCCCACGGCACAATCTTTTGATATTTTCTACCCCTAACAAAGCCAGACTTTTCGGCGGGAGTAACCTCTTTGATGTTTACGGACCTTGTTTGGAAATGACGTCATATTTGGAAACTGTTTCAGGATAATGTTTATATATTAGACCACGAGCTACCGTGTGTAATTACTGTGGGTGTGATTTTGAAATAGTTACAACCAGCTATCCATCTGATTGGCTAACAATAGTAGTTTCATCTCGCACGGGATTTATATAGGGCTGAATTCAGATATAATACTCCGTGACATTATATCTGAGTTTACTGAGATTGTGTTGCAAGTAGGTACCCCCGCCCCTCCCCTCCTTTCCCTTCCCCGTTGTGATATAGCTGAAAAAAATGTTGAAAGCGGCGTTAAACCCTATTCACTCACTAGTATACTTATCGTACACTATTTTAAAGTACTGTAGTATTAATTCCGCAAAAGAATTTGCAGTATATAGTATTTTTACTATAATATGCTTGGTCTGTAGGACATGGCTCTGTATTGCGAAATCGAAGTCACCATCCTGGCATATGTTATAGACAAGTGTCTGCAGGACATGGCTCTGCATTGCGAAATTGAGGTCACCATTCTGACATATGTTATAGACAAGTGTCTGCAGGACATGGCTCTGCATTGCGAAATTGAAGTTACCATTCTGACATATGTTATAGACATTGCGAAATTGAAGTCACCATCCTGACATATGTTATAAACAAGTGTTTGCAGGACATGGCTCTGCATTGCGAAATTGAAGTCACCATCTTGACATGTTATAGACAAGTGTCTGTAGGATATGGCTCTGCATTGCGAAATCGAAGTCACCATCCTGGCATATATTATAGACAAGTGTCTGCTGGACATGGCTCTGCATTGCGAAATCGAAGTCACCATCCGGACAAATGAGATAAACAAGTGTCTGTAGGACATGACACTGCATTGCGAAATCGAAGTCATCATCCTGACATGTTATAGACAAGTGTCTGTAGGACATCACTCTGCATTGCGAAATCGAAGTCACCATCCTGACATATGTTATAAACAAGTGTCTGCAGGACATGGCTCTGCATTCTGAAATCGAGGTAACCATCCTGGTTTTGGTTGAAGAATCATTTGTGCAAGACATCTTTGGGTGTTGTAGCGGAAAATGTAATGGACATTTCGGCATACGTTGCAGTCTATTCCTTCTACCGGGCATGGAAGAGTCGAAGCATATCGTACACAAGCCACAATTTGGGCATAGAAGACTTGTAGACTCAGGTGGGAATACCGAATTAAATGACCCCCCCCCCCCTGTCTAATTTGAAGCTGCAAAAGTCAATGCAGTATGAATAGTAGATTCAAAAGCCCGTAAAGGTACACTATTGCCTGCATTGTTGAATGTTGGATATACCAATCAACGTCAGTCACGTCTATTGCTGCAAATGAATGGGGCGCAAACTATATCCACATCTAAGATAAAAACCCGAGATCGTGCATCTTGGAAGCAAATGATTGAACACTGGGTCTCAGTTGCCATAATGATGAAATGTTAAGGACTACGATAGTCAGCGTGATCCCACCTGTTCTTATAGTTTTAGAAGGAACATGGGTATCTATACTCATATCTCCTCTCTACGCTGTCGTAAAGGTTCATTACCAAGACCTCCAGCGAAGCGATACAGCAATTCGAACTAGAAAGGAAACAAGCGACTATGGAAGGCCAACCGTCCAAATAATCAGAAACTCTCAGTTATGAAACCGAAAACCTATGTTTTCTAAAAGATTACTTAAGTTATCATTTCCAATACCCAGGTTATCGACTGATAACTTAGGTTTTCTACACGAATGTCCAAAACAAAAGAGGAACTCGAAGTTGAAAGAGAAATTCGGTGTTTTCTGCTAGATAACCTATGTTTTCGACCGTTAACTTAAGTTATCGATTCGAAACCTAGGTTCTCGGTTCGATAACTTATCTACGGACAACTGTGATTTCGGTTTGGTGAAATAGAAACTCGAAGTTGAGGAAAGAGAAACTCAGGATTGTCTGCTAGATAACCTAGGTTTTCGACCGTTAACTTAAGTTCTCCATTCGAAAACCACGGTTTTCCCGAAAATTGAGGTTTTCGGTTCGATAATTGTGAGTTCCTGATTATTTGAACATTTGGCCTCCCATAAGCGACCACTTGCCGGGATAACTGATCTTCGTACGTGTGTAGAAGAGCATAATTCCATCTCTCGAGCTGCTGTTTTGGCAGAGGTAATAGGCAGAAAATTGAGGCTTACATCAGTTGTACATGACCTTCCTGACGGAGGCTGATATGTGCCGGAGGAACGGTGTCAGTCATGTGAACTGTTAGTACAGATGCAGTGCAGAGAAGGCGAACCTCAAAATATACTGCCGGGTTTATTTTCGTTGTATACATTGTCTGAAAGTTAAAACGATCGCAGCGCCATCTCTCGGCAACAGCTGTTTAGTTTATTAAAGTAATTGGGGTGTCTGCAGTGTTATTAGTGAATACCGGTATGTCGAAAGTCGAATTCTCGAAAGTAGAAAGAATTTTATATTGAATACCAGGAACTAGAAACATAATAATTTCAGGAAAGCCTCGTTGCAAATATCCGTTCCGCAGTATCATACTTCTTATCGTATGGGTTTAAAATTATGGCCTACGTCTCAAATCATGTGAGTAAGTCTCCCTAACTGTCTGTAGTGTTTTATAGCGGATATGAATGTAACGTGAATAGACTGGCAGTTGATGGCTATAGATATAGGCCTAGTATCAACCCTATATATCCTTGTCTTTTTGTGGAATACGTCAGCTACAGCTGGCGAGGTCCAATGTAATACACATTCTCCTCTACTGGCGAGGTCCCATGTAATACACATTCTCCTCTACTGGCGAGGTCCCATGTAATACATATTCTCCTCTACTGGCGAGGTCCCATGTAATACACATTCTCCTCTACTGGCGAGGTCCCATGTAATACACATTCTCCTCTACTGGCGAGGTCCCATGTAATACACATTCTCCTCTACTGGCGAGGTCCAATGTAATACACATTCTCCTCTACTGGCGAGGTTCCATGTAATACACATTCTCCTCTACTGGCTAGGTCCCATGTAATACACATTCTCCTCTACTGGCGAGGTCCCATGTAATACACATTCTCCTCTACTGGCGAGGTCCCATGTAATACACATTCTCCTCTACTGGCGAGGTCCAATGTAATACACATTCTCCTCTACTGGCGAGGTTCCATGTAATACACATTCTCCTCTACTGGCGAGGTCCCATGTAATACACATTCTCCTCTACTGGCGAGGTCCCATGTAATACACATTCTCCTCTACTGGCGAGGTCCAATGTAATACACATTCTCCTCTACTGGCGAGGTCCCATGTAATACACATTCTCCTCTACTGGCGAGGTCCCATGTAATACACATTCTCCTCTACTGGCGAGGTCCCATATTCTCCTCTACTGGCGAGGTCCCATATTCTCCTCTACTGGCGAGGTCCCATATTCTCCTCTACTGGCGAGGTCCCATGTAATACACATTCTCCTCTTTCTTGCCCTTCTTCTCTTGACATCGTTATTTACTTTCTTGTCTATGTAACAAATTGATCGCTTAACTATGTGGTCACGCAGATGTTTACCGAAATTGAGGTCAATAGGTCAAGGTCACTGTGACCTAAACATCAGGAAATCATAGAAATTCATTTATTATTTCAGTTGATAAATCGGTGAGAGACGATATGCCAGGTACTGAAATTATAGGTCAACGGTCAAATTCACGGTGCACGCTCCCCCCCCCCCCCAAAAAAAACAACGAATGCGGATTGTGAGGACTTCAGGAATACCTCACGCTTATGGCAAACAAGTAAACTATTGAGGTCGAAATGTCAAAGGTCAATGCCACTGGGGATAAACAAATCATTGTGAGTCCCAAATTTGTGAGTGCATGCATTAGGGAGAAGCGATGATAGAGGTCAAAAGTTTAACGTTAAAAGTCACTGACCACCAGTAAGTCACTATAACACATAAGACTCATAGATTTCGTTTTGATAACGTAGTCCATAGTGTCGTTTAGGCTCTTGTTTTTGCTATAATTTAATCGCGCCTCTGTATTTTTTGCACCTCCTTCAAAGAAGGGTGGCATGATTTGAACCCATCCAGCGTACTAATTGAGGTCAACCGTGATAAAAATAATCGACTTCCTTTTCTCTACATTACAGGCTAGGTAGTTATCGCTTCTATTTTCAGATTTGTTTACATTCGCTGGGACATCTGGCGCTACCACTGTATCTGCCGCCTTAACATGCTTATCATTGCTTAAGGGCCTTTCTTTTAACACCGAATTTGGCACAATTCAGTTTTGTCGCACTCGGGGAAATATTAACACGTGTTATGGAAGAAAAAATAAATAAATAAAACAAGATGGTCTTCTGCAAGAGGGAAGCGATCAGCAAGACATCATAATATTGTTAACATAGAATCTTTATCACTGTCTTGTTTATCCGTATTAATTCTAGAGAAGGGTGTATCTCAGTCAGTCACGCTTTGATTGTGACTGTTGATTTGAACATCATGGAGCCCGTAGCCCGAAGTTAAGCGGAATTAGACAGGATTTACGAAACGTAGTGCCAGAGACATTGTACGTTACGATCGTATTTTGCCGTCAGCGTACGATAGCTATAACAGAATTTTAGAAACTTTAAATGGAGACGTTTGATGGTATATATCCTTGTTTGATAAATTTCTGCAATATTGTTCAGCAAATACTATCAGGCGAGATCTGTATTCGCCTTATGCAGGTCCTACTGGAATATTGCTATCCAGAAATGGCCAACGGTAGTTAAATGTCAAAAATATGAAAGACGGTGTACTCGCCAAAGAGGACGGTGACGATGTACTCGCCATAGAGGATGGTGTAATCGCAATAGAGGACGGTGACGATGTGGTCACCATAGAGGACGATGTACTCCCCATGGTGACGGTGTACTCACCATAGAGGACGATGACGATGCACTCACCACAGAGGGTGGTGTACTCGCGATAGAGGAAGGTGACGATGTACTCACCTTAGAGGACGGTGTAATCGCCATAGAGGACGGTGACGATGTACTCATCATAGAGGACGGTGTAATCGCCATAGAGGAAGGTGACGATGTACTCACCATAGAGGACGGTGTAATCGCCATAGAGGACGGTGACGATGTACTCACCATAGAGGACGGTGACGATGTACTCACCTTAGAGGAAGGTGTAATCGCCATAGAGGACGATGGAGAATATAGGACGATAGAGGACTCCTCATGGAGAACGGTGACGATGTACTCGCCATAGAGGACGGTGACGATGTAATCACCTTAGAGGACGATGACGATGTACTCGTCATAGAGGACGGTGTAATCGCCATAGAGGACGATGTACTCACCATAGAGGACGGTGTAATCGCCATAGAGGACGGTGACTATGTACTCATCATAGAGGACGGTGACGATGTACTCGCCACAGAGGACGGTGTAATCGCCATAGAGGACGGTGACGACGTACTCGCCATAGAGGATCGTGTGCTCGCCATCGAGAACGGTGACGATGTACTCACCATAGAGGACGGTGTACTCGCCATAGAGGACGGTGACGATGTACTCACCATAGAGGACGGCGACGATGCACTCACCATAGAGGACGGTGTAATCGTCATAGAGGACGGTGACGATGTACTCACCATAGAGAACGGCGTACTCGCCATAGAGGACGATGCACTCGCTATAGAGGACGTTGTACTCGCCATAGTGGACGGCGTACTCACCATAGAGGACGACTGAAAATGCCCGGTGGCTAAATGTCCGGTTCCTATCTTCTCAGATACCAGATAAGACATTTTTGTCCACTTGAAAGATGAGTGCCCGTCCTTATTTTCTATAGAAAAGAGACAGTGTTAGCCAGGACATTGTTAGCCTTCACACCAGTGTGGTACCAACAGAGGTACCAACAATATTGTGTCCGATGTGGTACCGTCAATAGGCATAGAGGGCATACTTGTCGGCTTACTTGTACTACGGGTACATGTTTTCAGAAATATAAACAAGAAAACTCATACAACAGATGTTGTATGAATAAGAGTGATTTTCTTCCTGAGGCACTGACACGAGATGTTATTATCTGGAATAGTATCATATCCCCATTAGGTGATGAAAAATAATGATAAGGGCAGGATAATTAATGCATCAAATGGTCATTTAAAAGTGGCGATCGAAAAATACCATACATATGCTGACTTTGTCAATAGAGTATTGTCAATGAATTCTACCTCACGAAGATAGGCAAGTGACTAAATTAGGCAGCAATACAACAGGTATCCAGGATCCCTTGATGACCAACTATCGTAAACAAGGCTGAAGAAAAACCATCCCAACGGTTCGTCTGTGGTTATAGGTCAGAGAAAAAGCTAAACTGAGCTCCCGATAATTAACGACATAGCAAACTTGTTCCCTAATATATCCTTTATATTCATACGAAGATATCAAGATTATCCTTCGCTGTTCAAACGTTACTGATAAATGATAACGTTACTGATAAATGATAAACGTTACTGATAAATGATAACGTTACTGATAAATGATAACGTTACTGATAAATGATAACGTTACTGATAAATGATAACGTTACTGATAAATGATAACGTTACTGATAAATGATAACTTTTTGAATAACTACTAGCAGTCGATTCCCCGATTTTTGTCGATTTTTATTTCATCGAAAATACACGCCACAACACATGGGTTCTCTCTCCGTTCCTCCCTGCTGTTAAAACTGTTCTACTGTTTGTGTATGAATTGTTTGTTCCAGACTTGGCCTACTGCATCCAAGTTCGTTTACAAGACGATAACAAACCCTTAGAAGTTTAAAGAATATTGGTATCGATGTTTCACAATGTCTGTAAACTTCGGTCACATGACTTCGTTGCTGATCCCGCGAGTACGATATGAGAAACTGACTGATCGTTGCTGATCCCGCGAGTACGATATGAGAAACTGACTGATCGTTGCTGATCCCGCGAGTACGATATGAGAAACTGACTTTCTTGCATTACCGGACAATATTATTGTACACACGTCTTTCTCGGTCTAACAAATTCAACCGCTTTTTTAGTCCGACAAAATCTTTACTTTTGCCGAGCCCGACACACCAATAATTTTTCAAATTGATCATACCCCAAAACGGCAGTATATGTAAGAGCTTAAGAGGATATATTCTCATGCGGTTACAGTTTATCTACTGGAGTTAACTCTCGCTCTTTAACTGAAAAAGCTTGTTAGGAAATCATGTACATCGTACTTAATTTAGTACTCAGCGCATGTAGCAAAATACCAACATTGATGTTAGCTTAGAATTCAATCGCCATCATTGTCTCGGTGTCAACGATCAGTTGTCCTCTTGGGCGGACTCCACCCAGTATGCCTCATTCCATACCACAGAGCCCTTGAACTAGCATTAAGACTAGGCCTAAGTTACACTGATAGAAATCTGTTTCTGTCTTCATCCGGGGATTCTCTGACGAGGCTGACGGGTAAGAAGTTCTTTAATGTCAAGTTTTAACACCAAGTGGAATAATGTGCTGGTTTTATGCTTGTGTTACACGAGAAATTTCTTTGTCTACCAATGGGGGACTTGTACAATACAGCCAGGAGATAAACAGGAACTGACATATCTGTCAGTTGATTGGTTAAGTGTGTCAAAATCGACAAACCGGAAGTGGTAATCAAGGAATCTGATTGGATACTTGGTATTGTGCCAGGTCTCCATTACTATGGATCGAACATAACCAACCCTTCAACCCTTTAAGGTCCTATGCTTTAATCAAGACAAGGAGACACATTTCCCTGTGTCGTAATTTAGGCTCAGCTTTCCCCAATACCGGTATTGAATATATATTGGGGGGTAGATGAACCTTAAAACACCGAGAGCATAGGTCGCCTTGCACTCGCTGATGTTGCTAAAGTCTGTATCATTTGGTGAGAGTGTAAAAATTGAGACCACATGATCTGCTTGACGAGACAATCAGGGCCTCTGCGTTTGCGGTTACACTTTCCTGTCGCCCGTCATAGTGGCTGCATACGGCGGCGATAAAATGGTAAAGCATGCCCCCTGGCAGTACAGATGAAATATTGACTCCGTAAAGATCAATATATATACGCATCTGTGTTGCCGCGTTGTCAGGCTGAGCCAGTGTGTGCCACTCGGCGCACATTGTTAATATTATATTAACCAATGTGTACATTCGGCTCTATATGTGATCATTTTACATTCACCCAGAATCGAATCAGAACGAGTCATCCGTGAGGACGAGATTCCCTTAGGAAATACCCGGATTATGTTATTAGGATAGCTTTTCAGCAAACAGCGGCTTGACTAGAAATGGCTGTCGTCGTCGTTGTTGTTGTTAATAAATAAAATCATGATTTCCACAAGAATAACATTATTTTCCACCAACATATACCTTGGGTATCATCAGCACTCGTGTTTCGCTTATCTGATATTCCCTGTCTTGTGGTATATGAAAAGGTGGAAATTAATTATATTCTTTAGAAAATATTTTTATATTCACTAACAAGACAACAACGAAAAGAACAAAAACGACAAGTCAAGCCACTAGAACTCACTATCGACTATTCGCGTTGATCAATCCAGCTATTGCTTTAGTTTTAGCCAGTAAGTTCAATATAGGTCACAAACCACGAAAAATCGCCTTAATATGTAGTAAGTTGGCTGAGCCCATCTTGAGAAAGCTACATTTCTGAATATTCGCGGCCACAATTGACCCACCACACCAGCACACCACACCACACCTTCCAGCTCAAACAATTCGGAATACATTCCCCACCATTTTTTCGAGATAAGACAGCGAGAAATAAGGTTATTCCACACGACACCATTACGGCAAATTTTGGAGGTGGCCAATCAGTGTGACCCAGATTAAATTATGAAAAGGTGATTAAAATATGATTAAAATTAATTAAATATTAATTTAATATTAAAAGATTAAAATATGAAACGGTGATTTTGAGTGAGTGAGTGAGTGAGTAGGATTTAACGTCGTTTTCAACATTTTTTCATTCATATCACGACGGATATATTTGAGAGTCTAATATTATAGAATCATTTTAAAATACATCACAGACCATTGAACGATATTCAGGCCATTCAGGCTGATATACACTCTCAGAAATATTCAGGGAATAATCCTGAATAGATCAGGCTGCACATCCACAACTCAATTTCAGGGATTTTACCTGGATTCCAGGGATAATTTTCTGAAATTCAGGTATATCATCAATGAATTGAAGCTAAATTACCAGAATTTTAGGGGATTTTACGTATCTGAATGGGGTCGGGAACGTACTAATCAGGGTGATAAATTTGCCTGAATTTCAGGAAATTAGCCCTGGATTTCATGTAAAATCCCTGAAATTGAGTTGTGGATGTGCAGCCTGGTCTATTCAGGATTATTTTCTGAATATTTCTGAGAGTGTAAGTTACATGGTAACCATACCTCCAATCAGGCTGTTATGAGTGAAGAAACTCCCATCAGGCTGTTATATAGATACATGGTAACGATATCTCCAATCGGGCATGTCAAGAACAGCGCGTGTAATTAGCAGTATACGTCTCGTATCAATTGGAAGCTGACCGATCGATCGATTTGCCGGCCATGTTCTCACTCCAGTAACAATGTCTGTTTTACTATCATTTCCGGCATGAACTTACCTCTTTGCCAGCGCGAGCCAGCCCTTCTAAACTCGGGCAAAAATACATTAAACCTGCCACTTCAGTCTAATGAGCTACTTACTCATATCAGAATATGTTTCAAGTGGCAGTATCTGCAGCAACGAAGAGGTCTCAACGAAAGGCAGATTTGCACTGAATCCACGTTTTAGTTCCGGTCACGACTGATCACGTCCACGCTTGACTGATTCCAGGATTTACAGTTTTGACGTTTCAAAATAGTCTAACAATTAGTTAATCAATCCAGATAAAAAAAAAAAAAAAAAAAATGCACCATAAAAAAAAAAAAAAAAAAAAAAATGCACCATACGTTTATGACACCAGTTGGATGGATACCTAAAATAGACCAAAGCTTAGGAAACAACTTGTCGCGAAGCAGTGCTCGAAATTACCTAGCATGTATGCGAGATTGGGTTTCAAGTACTCGAAAAAATAGAAAAGTGATACATTTAGCTCACCTGTACGGTGCCAGTTGGTAGCCCTTTAGTCATCTGGATGCGTCTCATGGATTGTGTAAGGGTTCAAATGGCGGAGTATCCTTTATAAGTATATTTTATAAGCCATTCAGCAAAGTGGCCGCATGAACATCGCACACAATCCATATCTGCATATAGTTAAACAACTAGAGATGTGAGGGAAGAGAATCTTTTATAAGTCCTTCGCCAAACAGTTGCTTCATCTGTGCAGGTCTGTGCATTTAGTTCAACACGGAACCACTCTCATGTTCAAAAAATGCTTTAGGAGAAAAATGGGGGGACAGGGGATGTGAAAGCAAGAGTGCCAATCCAACAAGACAGCCGGTACCAGTCTTTTTCGAATTATGATCAGTATACACTCTCTGCTTGTGAAGCTATGTTTCAATCAGAACTGGGTCACTTCTTCCTCCGTCGCTATTTTTCTCGGAGTTCTATTTCAATTATCCCCAAAGCTTGAGTTTCCTAATGGGAGTTAAATATTGGGAAGCCATGGCAACGCATCGTTGAAGGGTTGATTTGTATCCATTTTCTTGTAATTTCTTTGAAGCCGTTTGATCTTTGTCGCACATTGCCAGATCTACTTGAGTTCCGCACACGTGCTCTGGCTTGTCCATCTACAAAGGACATTTGAAGGGGACAAATTGTCAGGTAAAGGCAGGCTCAATTGGGCGTATTTATACCAATTATTTAAATTGATCTTCGCCATTGCAGTCTAGTTGACAAAACAAGCGTTAAACCACATATTAACAGGGAAGTATGATCAAACTCTTACAGGCTTATTGATGATATGCGAATGGTTATTTCAATGGACGACATTTCCCTAACCTCTTGACTGGGCGCTGAAAATTTCTTGGCATAACTTCATTCCAATGCTCGGTAGGACTGGCTTCCATCCGATTTGAATGGTTATTGCGTATAGCCTTGTAATTTACCCAGGCGATTGATGTGACACACAAATAACACATTTGATAGATACTGTCTCCATGCTACGACACATAGGTCAAAAAAGTATCAAGGTTTAAGGTAGCAAGTTATCCGCCATACAGCGCATGCGCCGATTCATCGGCTGACTCCAGTATGTCTGGGCTGTCGGTGGCCGAGTGGTCTAAGGCGCATCGCCGGTGATCGCTGGCATCACATCGCTGAACCTGCGCGGGTTCGAGCCCTGTTGGTGTATGTGTGAAAGATTGCCAGTTACTTGTCAACGAGCGGTGGTTCTCTCCGGGTACTCCGGCTTCCTCCACCATTCAGACTGGCTGTAACCATATGAGTGAAATACCCAGGACAGGCATCAGCCCCTCAGAGAGCCTGTCGTAAGAGGCGACTAACTGGGGCACCCGTGGGATTCCCGGGTATGAAAAGGAATAGGACCCCACCCATGGTGTCCCGGGGGTTAAAAAGGAATAGGACCCTACCCGTGTTTTTTTCGGGTGTGAAAAGGAAAAGAAACCTAGCGTCGTGATATGACTGAAATAGTGTGGAAATCGACGTTAAATCCTATTCACTCATCCACGAGTGTGGCATTAAACCAAATCTCTCCCTCCCGCAGTATCCATTTCTACGACCTGGCTGTCAATGGACATAATTCTTTGTATGTCTATGTCAACACAGAAATGCAAAATAATTGGAACGTTCGACGAATAGCGCTTTTAATATTTTACGATGTCACTTCCGGCAGTGTGCCGCTCGGGCGGAAATCTTCCCCGAAAATCTGACTGGTGGCTGAGGTATTATGCTCCAGTGAGGTGGTTGGTTACGGGTATAATCAACAAGACATGGATTAACGCCTAGCATGAGTCAGCATATTTACATATATTGACATCGATTATCGCTCTATGTACGTAAATTTGTTATTGTCGATGAGCACGAACGTATTAAATGTGTCGATTAATGCTGTTGGATAAACCGAGATTCGTGACATGGGTACATTTGTCTTTTATTACACGGGAGCTCGTATTCGTCCAAAAGCTCTGCAGATGTATTGTCGATACTTCCTGTTCAGGGAAATTGCCATTTGCACATGCGCAATACTTACAGTAATATAGCAGATCTTTGTTCTTGCCGGACGTTAGCTTACATATGTCTGTTTATGTGTTTTTCTTATGTGCTTGCCTGTTTGAAAATGTCATCAGGAACAAAGCAATGGTCCAGATCCAAAATCAGACCCAAATAGACCGAGGCGATTGGGTCTGAGTATAGGTACAGGGGGCTGACTTTTAGGTCTTATTCTATACAGATGTATCATAGGGAGCTATTATGATCGTCGAAAAGGCCTTCGATTCGGTGCACGTTCTATACAAATGGCCTAAATTGCAGAGGTTTCGAGTATTTGGCATACCCCATTATTTGTTTTATTGAGTCAAGTACCTGTATATCATTAACGGGAGTCTTGTTCCGTTAGAGCTTTGATCGGCGGACTGATTTGTGCCCTGTTAGAGCTGTACTGATATTTACCCTGTTAGAGGTTGGATCGGCGGACTGATATTTGCCCTGTTAGAACTTTGATCGGCGTATTGATATATGCCCTGTTAGAGCTTCGATCGGCGGACTGATATTTGCCTTGTTAGAGCTTTGATCGGCGAACTGATATTTACCCTGTTAGAGCTTCGGCGGATTGGTATTTGCCCTGTTAGAGCTTCGATCGACGTACTGATATTTGCCCTGTTCGATCGGACTGATATTTGCCCTGTTAGAGCTTTGGTCGGCCGACTGATATTTGCCCTGTTAGAGCTTTTGTCGGCGTACTGACATTTGCCCTGTTAGCGCTTTGGGCGGCGGACTGATGTTTGCCCTATTAGAACTTTGACCGGCGTACTGATATTTGCCCTGTTAGAGCTTTGGTCGGCGGACTGATATTTGCCCTGTTAGAGCTTTGGTCGGCGGACTGATATTTGCCCTGTTAGAGCTTTGGTCGGCGGACTGATATTTACTCTGTTAGAGCTCTGGGCGGTGTACTGATATCTCAAGGGCCGGTGTGGAGGCTAAGAATCTTCGGTGGTTAGGAGTGTCCGTCTCCTATCTTCTAACCCAACTAGGACATTTTCTCCACAAGTGTCCGTCCACAGTTGCAATAGAAAAGAACATGAGAAGGGACAGTAATCTTATCCATCACACCGGTTCTTGACGTCACATAACTTTTTGTGGCACTCGGAAACTCTAGTTAGACCTCGCAGACACCGTCCTAAGATTTTTAAATTGCGTCACTTCGGATAGGTGACCCTTTTCACGTTGTTCTCTGTGCCGAATTGAAAATTTAACCTGTTTCATCAGACCGATTAGCCACTTCTACCAAATGAAAGCAAATACATCAAACAGTATCGACTTACGATGTTTTGTTTAACAAAATATTGAAAAACGCTGCGTTGTCGGTTAACATTGGCGTCTGAGGACGTAGCCTTGGTGTCAGGGGATCAAGGTCACTGATGGATTAAATCCATGACGGCGCTGCGAGCAGATGGCCCGCCAGTAAAACACAATCTCGATACATGTAATCGACGTGTACTACATCCGGCTCTATGTGTTCTTCTATTGTATCTGTGCAAGCTGTAACGGCCAAAGCAACGGCTGCCTGCCAGCGGATCAAAGTACTACATTATTTATAACCGCAGCCTCGCCATATGCGAACATTGACGTCGTTGCTGGGCTAGTACGGACTTAATTTCCTCCATGGGAAAAATCAATTTTACTACGAGTGCCCTGCCATGCTCTGAGCATTGTAAGATATGAGCATTAACCGTGTTTGAATAGCCGCTTCTGTCTGCCTGCTGCTCCTACATACTACAGGAAATCATAGAGCGATCGCGATAGCGCATGCGCTGACGATTTCTGCTATTCAATCCACAGGTTATTGAGGAGTTTTATGCAAGTCATATTAAATATCCAAAGGTTTATAAATCTTTCCCAGCCGGCCTTGTTACCATATATATCATCTTTGGGACCGACCCTGTTCATTTTGGAACAGCTAAGTCTGCTCAACTTTATGAATAAACATGGTTTGGATGTGTCGGCCAATCAGATGAAATCTGTCTTCACCAGCCACTACTTTGTAAGTCATGTGATACCCTCAAAATTACCGTCTCAAATGGTACGTAAGTTATTAAAAGTTGTATCTTGTTCATGGTATAGATATTGTAATAATGGTATTCAAAGTATTAAACTTCCTAAAATCGCTATTTCGTCGGATGAAGACCGAACAATATATGGTAAGTATCAGATATCCCTTACGCTCATACTATTCAGCTTGTATCACTGACGTCCCTACTCTCCTTGTTCTCCCCGCTGATTCACATCGCCAAGTTCGCGCCTCTTGGCCATAAGGGGGCGCTTTATCTGGTTATCCAATCGCCGTGCCGTAATAGCTCGGAGATAACCAGATTCCTCATACTAACCACGATTGGCTAACTACCTCACGTGATCGAAATTACATCATGCCTTCATGATAGTGAGATCAGGACTCTCACGTAATGAGGAAGCCATGCCAATATTTTGACAGCGATACGCCCTCGTACCGCATCTTTCAAGGGAACTTTCCCCCGTCTTTATTAACAGTCAACATTCAATTCAAGATCTGAAACAATTGAACGGTGTTTTTACGTTACCATTCTAGGCAGCTTGATCTCCTTATATACACATGACGATAAAGCGTGGTCTCATCAGTGGGATATTAACAACATTTACAGGGATTTATTTGTTAATTATTTGAAGGTATCAGTGAACAAATGCTTGCAATCAGTTGACGAAACTTACTAAACAATGGAAGAAGTTATCTAAAAATCTGTTCACTCTTAACTCAGAAATCAACGTAATTAGAGCTGTTTGGCCGTCCGTTTATTGTTAGTTTTGCCGTTAACGACATATGAACGTTTGAAAAGGGAGACAACTCATATTGCTTTAATTCACAGTTGATTGTGAACAAATAGTTCACTAGTTTCGAGCGTTTTTGCACACAGTTATCACTCATTAGATGTCATATACGCTGGGTAATTTATTACTGTTACCGAAAGACTAATCTTGGCAGCTTAGCGCCGTCATTTCATGGAAACATTTAACAGTGACTGACCGAAAGACATCCCACCCACTGAGAGAAAAGGTGTCGGATGCCCGGATGTTGGTGCCGTGAAACAAAGCGGACCAAGACTCCGTAAGAGTGATATTCATTGGTCATTGGTGGTTGGCCTGTGCAGAGCGCCCCCTTACGGCCAAGAGGCGCGAAATATGCGATGTGAATCAGCAGGGGGAACAAGGAGAGTAGGGACGTCAGTGATACTAGCTGTTTATCAAAGTAGATATCCCTCTGCCAAAATGGTTTTTTCAAGCTATCTTATGGATGGTACTGGGAGATTAATATTTGATCATATTTTAATCGTTTGTCTTTGTCTTGTTTCATCCTGAGAGATTGTAGTACATTGTCGCTTCAAATTCAAAATTCTCTGTCGTTTATGCTTCCAAAGATAGCAAGAACAATTCTCTATCGTGTATGCCTCCAAAAAAGTTAGCAAGAACAATTCTCTATCCTGGATGCCTCCAGGTTATCAAGAACAATTCTCTGCCGTGTATACCTTCAAAGTTAGCAAGAACAATTCTCTATCGCGTATGCTTCCAACTGTGGCCAGAACAGTTCTCTATCGTATATGCCTCCAAAGTTAGCAAGAACAATTGTCTATCGTGTATGCCTCCAAAGTTAGCAAGAACAATTCTCTATCGTGTATGCTTCCAAAGTTAGCAAGAACAATACATTATCGTTTATGCTTCCAAAAAAGTTAGCAAGAACAATTGTCTATCGTGTTTGCCTCCAAAGTGAGCAAGAACAATTCTCTATCGTGTATGCTTCCAAAGTTAGCAAGAACAATACATTAACGTTTATACTTCCAAAAAAGTTAGCAAGAACAATTGTCTATCGTGTATGCCTCCAAAATTAGCAAGAACAATTCTCTATCGTGTATGCTTCCAAAGCTAGCAAGAACAATACATTATCGTTTATGCTTCCAAAAAAGTTAGCAAGAACAATTCTCTATCGTATATGCCTCCAAAGTTAGCAAATTTGGTAACTCCAAATTTGGTAACGCGGAAGAACGATGTCATTAACTGCCACTGATTTTAGGGTCTACATACTTCAGTTGGGAACCCTCAAATAGGCTATAAAGTGTAGACTATATGTGATGCGCAAAATGTCTAGATGTGTAGAGTCTGAGGCAGGGCGTATTAGACAGTCACTAAAATCTGTCCATTCGTCTGTGGAGCTTGAGCAATATCAGCGGTCATCTCCCCGTACATGTAGCCTGAATAATAAACAGATATGTCTTCATTTATCCATCATATCGATAATATAAGTTTCAGAGATGTTTTGTGTTTTCTCTGTGTTAACCCAAACTGGACTGCATTGGAGTTGACAGTACATTACCGTACAACGCAGTATAGTACACCGGAGACGAATTTCCACAAAGCAGCACAGTAAACCCATCATAAAGAACGTGACAGAACAACGATGCAGTGTATGTAGGACAGTGCCGCATGACCGTGAACGATACAATAACACTTTCATTATCCCCCCATGAATAACATGCAGCTCTTTGTTGTCGGAGGTATAAACATTTTCTTCCGGTAAGTTATCACCTCGATTTCACGTTTACCAAAGATCCCCGCAATTATTTTAGAATAATAGATTGAGAAAGTATTCCAGAAAAGTGTGTTTGGAAAGCTATCTAACAAGTGGGAATATCTGTTTATATTTTCTATATGAACATATATTCGCTGTATATATTATATAGTTAATATTTTGGAATATTTGAATAATTTATGGCGTAAAATAATTGACAGGGCCTTTGATAGTTCTAGCGGAACAAGGAAGATTAAATTCTTTCCGGAATAGGCACAAATACACAAATATTACCATGACTACGCGCATTACCACCCGCATACTTTCATTCCGAATAGTGCTCAACGAAATGTACATATCCCGGAATGCGTAGAAGTTGCAGTTTTCCGAGCAAGCGTATAGAAATGGAGAATTTTTTTCTGAAGATTAGAACTTACCAATCATGTATGTTGAAACTGGTAGATATCCCTTGACCGGCGCACTGGGGCGGTCTGTATTTTCTATTAAAGAAAACATTGAAATTACTGTTTACTTACAAATGCATTAGGACAGATATTCTAACGAATGGAATATATTTATCTTTATATTTATTTATTTATTCCTCCAATCTATGAACTAGTTGGCTTATTTATCGATCTTCTCGGTATAATGTTGAGCTATCATAAAACGTGTACATCACTTTGAACTGTGTTGTTCGATATTGAATTTGTAATGAACCGTATATACAGTACATCGTGAATTGTTTCTAAACCATATACCGTACATCGTGTTCATACATATTGTTCAGTCGATAATCCAATCAGGTTGAGGTTTGCTAGTGTGTGGACATTTGTTAATTTCAAGGCATTGTATATTGATTTTTTTAGGCTGATTCTTTCTCAGCCTATACCTATAGCCATATTTGCATGTTTTCGTGTCAGGCTTTGTATTAATTACAATGGTGCATGGGTAGGAGAGTAGGCAAACATCACAACTGGTTACTGGAGAAAGGTGGCACTAATCCTTGATTTTCAGGTAAGTGACATATAATTTAAGGTACAGTCAGATCATGAAAATGTATGCTATCCTTGAGAGCTGTGCTACTCAGAGCGAAAACAAGGTACTACAGCAGAAATTACTCGTGCGTGACGGACCAGTGACTTCAGTCCAGAGTGGCCTGTTTTAAGTGGACCAATCGTAATGAGAGTTTTGCGCAATAGCACCAGAAGATAAACCGGAAGTGCTAGTTCTGTTAGGTGATTGGTTAATCGAGCCAAATTGACAAACGGGAAGTGACAACCACAGAATCGGATTGGATAGTCGAAATTTTGCAAGTCTACCATTGTGGATAAATCCCCTGTTTTAAGGGTACTGTATAGACAAAATAAATCGATCTGCACTGCTTTAAAGATGTCGGGATGTCCCCTTACATCTTTCTGGTTATCTACGTCAAGATTGCTTGGTTGGTCCTGAGCCAGAGTTCATACACGGCCTGGAAAAGTCTTGAAAATGAGATGTATTTTTCTTAGATCTTAAAAATCAACATTTTTGCCCATTTTGGACTCTTGACGTTTAAATATAGGCCTGGAAGATAATAATTTAGTGCCTGGAAAGTCCTGGAAAAGGCCTGGAAATTTAAATGCTTGTAGGTATATGAACCGGGAATAGATTTTCATAGAAACTCATGATACATCAAAAGATAAAGTTTCAAAAAGTTGCTTGGAAATTCAACTTTTCAAAACTATATGTCCGGTATTTTCACATAAACTTGGAAGAAGATATAGACAGTCGTGGAGGCTCTTAAATGCCATTAGGGATGTTCGCTGGCGATTTTGGGCTTTGATGGTCATTTTGTCCGTTTTTCCTATTAGGCTATCTTCCTTTCCTACGTTAAGAGACAGGGATTTCCCTTGAAAGCCTTCTAGCTGATAAAAAAATTTCAGCATCATCCATCCAATTTGACAAATTTTGATAGACATTGTTATTATCTGCAAATAAAAGAAAAAGTTAAATACTATTAATATGAATTTTTCATAAATATGCTTCAAAACCAGGGTTATTCCCTAGGTTTTCTGGGTTATCAAACGGAGCATCGGTCAGTTCACTTAACATTGTCTACAGATAAAAAATGCACACGAAACTCATATTCCTCATATTACACAATTATGAATGCCACAACACATTATTCAAAAAGTTAATTATTTTGATTCACCAGCGAACATCATTAATGTAAGTGGAATTGCGCTTTCTTATGACTCGACAGGTATAAACACAAAAATGAAAGAAGGTACTTGAGTGCAAGTCTTGTTAAACAGTCGGCGTTCATGAATTATCTTGTCCTCTGTTTTATTTTAACTCTAACAGAAACTCTATTCTTGATTTGCTGGATTTCTTCGAATTGTCTCCACACGGCAATAGAAACTCAGGATTTCTTTTTAAAAATTTGAAGTACTTTAAAACAGAAAGATATCCCGTTATGCCCTTGGGTTTCTATGATACTCCATTGCATTGCCTTTGTTATATGACACCCCATCAAATATAGGTACGGTACATGTATGAAATAAAAATATAAGTCAGATACATGGACGAGAGAAGTGCAAAAATTTCTCTGTCATATCAGAATCACAGGTACACCGCTGAGAACTACATGTAGAAGGAAAGTCGGCCAATTTGTCCATATGTGTCTGTGGCATGCAGCATCTGTGACAGTGGTTTATTTTACTACTGCCGAGTAATATAAGTCGATAGGATCAGTTGGCCTAAGGATGGCTGGGGTAAACCGTGAAATTGAGCCATTACAAAAACTCTATGACTGACTGGATGTCCTTCCAGTTTTATCCACAGCCAATAAAAATTCCGGATTTCGTTTTGGAGATGTGAATTGTCCAATCAAATGCTTTCAAACTGGAATAGCTCACGTGATGCATTGCTCTTTCCGTACAACTCCATTAAATATTGGTATCAATTAAAAATTAAAGTATGTTTTCTGTCCATTTCCTTTATTGATCTAGCGACATATCCAACCCAGTTGTTTCTGCAAAAGAACGTTTAAATGTGGTTGAAATGATAAAATTTAAATATTATCTATGAATTTTTTTCCCTTTGGCATTAAGTACAACATTTGTATACGCAAAATAATTGGAATTAAACGCAACGTTAAAAGAGTGGTGAAAAACGATGTCTGTTCACTGACAAGAAGCCGTATGACCTCACAGATAACTGTATTGATTGGATCTTTGCAAAACATCACAAGAACCAAAAGAGATCCCTGTGATAAAGGCATCGAGTCCCACTATTCTTGATTATCAGGGCCATGAAATATTATAGGCTATTCATGCAAAATGGTTCATTTTCAGGTGAAAACCTCTTCTAGTTGACTGTGTGAACATTGACCGACCATAACCAGAACCAAACTAATGAAGATGGAACCGACTTTATTCCACGACTATCTCATAGAACATCAAGCATTTTGTATCAAACTCTGCTTAACATCAATATTCATATGTTTGCATAGAAAATATATTCTTCGGTCATTTTTTGCTAAACACAGCAAAAATCCCTTGTCTGTTACACTTGTCAGTTTTGTTGATATAGTTCTATGAGATACATTCTACGACAACATTGTTCCTAGTATTAAATGACAAGGATGGACGTTATTGTGCCCTTGATGAGCAAGAGATCCCTGTCGTGTGTACTACCGCTTCTATAAATAATCCCCGCCCGGTGGTTGTCGCTTAACTGTGCCTTCCTTGTGGAATCTTTCTTCGTGAGGGACTGCACAATAACCAGTAGAATGACATTCTATCAATTCACGGGATACCAAGCTGTGTTTGGAGCAACTGTAGACGGTGAATCCGAAAATGATGGTGGTGGTGGCGTGTTGTGGGGAAGGGGAGCCGTGGTCTATGCAACGTTCTGCGCCAATAATGGATACCCCTTTTCTCTTATAAAACTGGTTCTTATAGCTACATTTTATTTAGAAAGACCCGTATGTTTCCCCACAGCGCCATCTGTCTGTCTTCCGCAGCGCCACCTACCTGCCTTATCGCTGAGGTTTCTCACTGGATGTACTAAATCTTGTGTTGACTGGGACTAGGCTTTAACACAATACAGCTCGTTAATCGATATATGCATTCAGACCCATAACCCCGAGTGGCTAAGGGAATTAGATCGAGGCGGTAATTCCTTTGATCTAATAGCCATGTAGGTTATCGATACCGTTGTTTTGACCAAACTCAGTACGATACCTTAGCATTATTCAGCTAGCAATTGCGTCGCAGTTAGTTGTCAAGAATTCGATCCTGTATTTTTTCTGTGATTCTGAATATTGAATAGAAATATTCATGACATTGAAGACGACTTCAGTGTGTTCTTTCAGTTATCAATCAGATGCGGCTGTCAATAATTCCTTCAACGTACACGAATTTCACTTTGATCTAAAACGTGTAATGTTTGATGAGAAAGATGCTCCCAACAATTATACCATCTGAAGTATCGAAGTCTTCAAAGCTTGACGAGACTAGACTTGAATATCGACCGTGACAACATTGAAAACCCTGTGGTCAATTCCCGGCATTTCTCGTCACGTGACAGTCCTGCTATATCATATTTTGCCGTGTAGCGGGCATATAGCCAACTATTTTCACATGTTGATTTCGTGAAAGTAAAACTCTGTGAGTGGCTTGATTTTCTCTCAATTTTCTCCACATGCTATGAAAATCCCGGATTTAATTTTAAAAATTTGAATTGACCAATCAATCTCTTTAAAATCATAAGATATCCCGTGGTGCACTTGTTTATATGAACCTTCGGTACTGGTATTGAAGGCGATATGTCCTGATAATTAGGTCGATATGTGACTCATATAAACACAAACTAAACACAAACGTAGGGGGCTACTATGTTAAAATGATTTGGTTCATACTTTATGTAAGAATCACGAGACAATGCATACAATAGCCAAGTCTGGGATACAATAGCCAAGTCTGGGGTCAACAATGTGTCTAGACCTGTGCCTACATGGAGTATCGACTATTGATTTGCTCAAATAGACCCACACACACTTAGTCGCTTTTGACCTAACAATGTTGTGCAATAGCAATGGGGCGGGGGATTTTTCTCGAGCAAAAATATTGGGTCGACAGGATAAATGGGAAGATAGATCCTTGTGACCCAATATTTTTGAGTCGCAATCAATGTTGACCGAATATATAGCATAACTATATCTTACTTATGGCAAAATTTCTTAGTATAATCACTATTCCTTGATTCTTGGCTGGACGAGGACATTGGTATTTCTGTGCAAGTTCTCGTTTATCGCTCGGCAATACAGAGACGGTCGACGTCCAGGGCTAGTCGCTGGTTCGTGTGGGGATGACTCTGGGGCTCCAAATGATATAACTATCTGTCTGCAAGAGTTCTCATCCGTGCTCGTGTATGATTACTGGTGTTGTTCTAACGGAGCCTGCAGATGGCCTTTTTTCATCACCCATACATGTTTTTTGAAAAAGTCAAGATGTCTTCCGCAAGTTATTTGGCATCAACGACCCGGCATATTTTTCTCCACGCCGACTTACTGTTCAAAAGAGGGTAATAGGTGAATATGTGGGAGGAAATACTATCAATTCCGTCTTCCTGTCATACTACCATCTCGATCTCTCTTCCTTCACTCCTTCGCTTAGCTTATTTCAATATCGCTTTGTGCTGAGCAGTCTCGCGAGACTTGTGGGTAGAGCGATAAGATAGTCATGCCTGAGGGAGGGACGGTTTAGTGCTATAACTCACGTACATATATATTTATATTTCTTTCGGTTGATTCATTCGCGCAGTTTATGATGTCAGTATAGTGATAAATACGGTAGATCTGTTGACCTCGGCAAGAAATCTTAAGTGATTACCCTCACCAATTCCGTATACATTATACGCCAGGGTCCAATTCACCTGAAACATCAACAGTACCACAGCGACTAACTAAACGGTCGCAGCAGCGAAGATATGAGGAGATGTAGGGTTAAAAAAAATGGGTACATGCTCAATGTTCGCTATACATATACAGTAGAGTGATTTAAACAAACTGTGGCCTATTGGCAGTTTCTCGATTATCGCGTTATGGTTGCAAACCACTAAATCATAAAAGTGTTTACTATTTATTCAGTGAATGGGTTTGGAAATTGTCTTGAGATTATTCCGTGGTCACGTGGTCAATAATGACATACAGTGAAACCTGTGTAAACCGGGTTCTGGTTTATTAAGGTTCAAAATACATTACCTTTAAGTATTGGGACCATGGATAATGCCGGTATTTAGAGGTTGGTCAGTTTACCCAGGTGTCTGTATTCACAGGTTTCACTGTATATATATCCAGGAAAGCTGCATTCTGCAGTCAAACACACTAGTATACGGCTGTATTGATCGTTGTCTGTGAGAAATAGAAACTATGCAATTGAACTTCGGTACATGAAATGAGTATTATGGGGTTTTGTGCAGAGAGAATGAAATAGTTATTTAAACAGTGATACATTGAACATGTCACTGAGAAATGGCGGTTATTTTCTGCTCGTTATACGCGCCGAAAAAATGTATGCAGCACCAAATTTGAGGATTATTGACAGTTTAGTACTTCGTTTAAACGCAATCTCTTTGGGCGAATTCTCAAAATGTGCTTCTGCTCTAGGAAAGACTCTACAGGAAAGCATCCCTCGGCATCTATCATTCAGACCCGAGAATACGGTGGATTCTCGGACGTGGCCTTAGTATCTCAGCTGCGCTTTTATTGCAGCTGTTCATGTGGAGACTATGAAGTATCCACACGGACCCTAGCATCGGTTTTAGCGGAATTAGATACGCTAGCTCGGGAGCTGTGATGACAGATCAGCTCAAGTAAATGACTCATCCGATGTTAATAGATGAGTACCTTTCGCACCTTTCCTTGTCTCTAACTGGTAATTAACATTTTGTCAGAACGGATGTGGTAGAACGTTATACCTGGTCGGTCGGGCTGCTGAAGTCATATGCGACATATCTGATTTTTTACATGTTTTGAGATGGCTATCTTATTACACTGGGCGAATGACTCAAGTTTCCAATTTTGGAAACTCACCGGAAACTTACTGGAAACT
>JAVTVY010025950.1:0-11432 GCA_036873755.1 Hanleya hanleyi
CATAATCCGAAGACCTAATTCATATAACAGTATTATCATCAAATTCAAGTAAAAAAAATCATAGTGTACATACAAATGCAAGAGAGAAGAGCCAATAGTTCCAAAAATATCAAATCCGCATCGGATCAACATTCTTAATCCATATAATTTTCGTTGTAAAGTTGTTATCTAGAATATGATGTATCTGTCACGCTTTGATTGTGGATGTTCATATGAACACCATGAGCATCTTTAAATCGTTGGGTTCATACGGCCCCTAGCCACCGGTTAAGCGGAATTAAACACAAGTTACGAACCGTAACGCCATAAATCTTGCACGCTACGCTCGTATTTTGCTATCATCATGCGATATGAGTAGTATAGTCACCGCATCTGAGCCCACTGGCTCGTCACTGCGCATGCGCAGAAAACAAAACCGGAATTGGTTTGCGACGGTGTTTCTGCGCAAGTGTATTTCGTCACTTCCGGTCTGCACAGGGGTGTTTGCATGTAAATTGAGGTTTTGTCCCCGAAAATATAAAAAGCGGATCACGGACTTTATCCCTAAAATAGGGGAAAACTCATATCAACCCTACCCAAAAGGGCTAATATCGGTCCCGGGGCTTATCGGGGCCTGTCTATCAAGTCATGGGTGGGTGCATGTAAATTGAGGATTTGTCCCCGAAAATATAAAAAGCGGAACACCGACTTTACCCCTACAATAGGGGAAAACCCCTATCAACCATGTCCAAAAGGGCTAATATCGGTCCCCAGGCTTATGGGGGCCTGCCTATCAAGTCATGGGTGGGTGCATGTAAAATGAGGATTTGTCCCCGAAAATGTAAAAAGCGGAACACGGACTTCACCTCTACAGTAGGGGCCTGATTCGCACATGTGCATCTATACGGGAAAATGCCTGTATGGGGTATGGGGTGGTCATTTTTTTGTGGATTTTACTATGGGTTGTTTGGTCTTGTTTTTCACGTCTCACCACGAAAAACACGATGGCAAGGGCCTCGAAGTTAAGCGGTGAAATTTTTCGGAAAGTTCACGGAGGTCTGGATAGGCCCATACTGGTTCAGGGGGATAGGTCCATACTGGGCAACTCACACATGTTCATTGCGGTATGGGTTGTTTGGTCTTGTTTTTCTCGTCTTACCATGTAGAACACGGTAGGAGGGGTATCGAAGTTAAGCAGTGAATTTTTCGAAAAGTTCACGGAGGTCTGGATAGGCCCATAGGCCCATGCTGGCTCAGGGGGATAGATCCATACTGGGAAATTTACACATGTTCATTGCGGTATGGGTTGTTTGGTCCTGTTTTTCTCGTTTCGGGCTGTAGAACACGATGGGAGGGGCCTCGAAGTTAAGCTTATTGACCTTTAATCTCTGAGTGCACTCTATCCCATGAAGCATCACTTCCGTAATGACGTCATGTGTAACGTCACTTCCGGTGTGACTCGATCGGGCCTTGCAGCGGGGACCTCTTCAACATCCGGGGTTTCCCCGACCCGGCCGCACGCATGCGCGGGCTGGGGTGTCCCGGGTCCGGCCGCTCGCCGGCGCGGATTATCCGGCTGCACGCATGCGCGGGTTATCCGGCCGCACGCATGCACGGGTTATCCTTGGACTCCGGGGGAAAGATCAGAAAATGAGGTCACGCCATAGCATTATAGTATAGGGCCGAGTGCGTGCACATCCGGGTCCTCAACATGACATACTTATTCTGAGAGTCGGCTTCTGATTGGACGGAGTCTCATCATTCTCGAGTAACAAGGCCGTAAAGTAGTACATTTGTGCAAAATAGTTTATTCTGAAGTGAAAAAAATTCCTATTGTTCTCTGTAAACACATAAAGATAAACGATAATCAGAACCAGATTTGGTCCATGACTACATATTGGAACAGCGAGTATGCTGTACCAAGCTGGTTCTGGTTATCGTTTATCTTTATACGTTTATAGAAAGAAATATGAAGTGTTTTCGCCTCAAAATTGGCGATTTTGCACGATTGTACTACTTCACGGCCCTGTTATTCGAGAATGACGAGACTCAGTGCCTTGAAACCGGCTTCTGATCCTTGGACTCCGGGGGAAAGACCAGAAAAGGAGGTCACGCCATAGCATTATAGTATACGGCCGAGTGCGTGCACATCCGGGTCCTCAACATGACTTATACTTATTCTGAGAGTCGGCTTCTGATTGGACAAGAGCAGTCTGAGATCAGAACAATGAACTTCTGAATACACGCACAATAGCATAGGTGAATTGTAAACACACCCATGGCGGTTCCCCCCAGCGTGGATGTGCTGTGATGGAGGGGCTAATAAAAGGATTGACCTGTAATCTTTGTTGTTGTTGATGTTGTTGTTGCTCTCTTTGTGGACTAACCAATGAGAATAGTACTTATCACGGACTACACCCGTAGAGCTAGGTATAGGCGCGCATTTGTGACATGGTCTATAAAACACGTCCCTCTGGATCCCACACCCCCATTCCTACTGTTGCAGAGCCATGCCGGAGACCCATCCCTATGCGACTCGCATTTTACAGCATGCGACTGTGGTTAGTTTACTCATGGGTTACCGAGAAGTGGTTAGTTTACTCATGGGTTACCGAGAAGTGGTTCGGTCCATGTTTGGAGATGGCGACGACAACGAGGGGCGACGCCACATCCTGAAAGAATTCACAGAAACGGTCCTCGACAGAGTGGACTCGATGGAGAGGTGTGCTATCACCCACCTCTACTGGACTATGACAGCCATCTTTGATGCCCAGGCTATGGGCCACGAGCGCTCACGCCGAAACCAACGACGGATCGTTGACCTCACAATGGTCTTTGCCCTATTGACCCTGACTCTGTGGCAATGACAACGACAGCGACAGAAAAAGAACGGCTCTTCAGAGCCTCCACAGATGCGCTTATGTAAAACCGACATATACGAGGGTCAGGCAGAGTTCACCGTTCGTCAATTGGTCAACCATGTCACCAGTCCTACGAGCCATCCTTCCGATTACATCCCAGGTGGGGTTACACGTCTATGTCAGCGTCGTTGAAGACCGCGGAGATGTTTGCTGGTCGGGCGCTGAGACCGTATCGAATACGGTTATGCTACACCGTGAAGGCTGGACCAAATTTAAACGGGTGTTGAGCGGTAAACTAGATGGGAACCTCATCTATATAGACAATGCCATCTACGTACACCGCGGACCCTTCTTCCCACGCATGGGCCGTTACCAAGACCCTACGCGAGGCTTCACCCTAGACCCCGATCTGTGGACAACCTTCGATAAAGTGGTGCCTATTGTGGGCCAGCTGTTTACACCGGACGAGCGGTCAGCTGTTCAGTTGGGTTGGGCTCGTGTCCTGAGTGAAGCGGCGGCAGAATCCAATGAGCAAATCATCAACCGCGACAAGGAGGAAGACGGACGACGACGTCATAGATTACCCGGATAGGCTCAGTCAGCCCAGTGACATGATCACCCGATCCTTTGATCTCACGTCATAAACTTTTCCTTCCTATAAATACGAGAGACAGTCAAATCTTGTACCAGTCACGTACTGACCATGACGGAGGATATAGTACGAGCGTTTCTCAGCTTGACCCCGAGGTCTTCCTGCACGTCTATGCGGATACAGTCGATATCATGGAGGAGGTGGGAGACATCTGTGACGCGGACCCTACGCAACCGTACCCGGCTAACATTCGTCTGTCCCGGGAGGGCTTGACCAAATTCAAACGGGTGTTGTCTGGTGAACTGGACGGCGACCTCATCCACTTGTGTCATGATGTGTACGTCCGACGCGGCCCCTTCTTTGCTCAATATGCTCGGCTAGATAGCGGTACAGTGCATTTTACCCTTCACCCAGTTCTATGGTCTGTATTGGAAGATGCCGTGGCAGATGTGAATCAAGTGCTTACGGAGGAAGAGCGGTCATCAGACTAGTTGGACTGGTCATTTGCCATGGACGATGTGCTGGCAGAAGCCAAAGAAAAAAATCAGAAAGAAACTCCGACCCCGGCCCAAGATATACCCGTTATAAATAAACGATAGAGTCAGGGTCCATCATCATTTGTCACCATGAAGAGCTGGGAGAAGGTGTTGGATAACTTATACTACAGTCCCGACAGTTCGGCTGCGTATATTGCATTGTCGGCTCTCTATCGATCGGCCAAACCCCAGGGGATACAACGTGCCCAAGTCCGAGATTGGTTAAAAAAACAAGACACCTATACCTTACATCGAGCTGCCCGTCGCCATTTTCCACGCAACCGGGTCATCATTGGTGATATAGATGCCCAGTGGCAAGCGGATTGGTCGACATGAGCGCCTTTGCCAAACACAACGATGGGAATCGGTATATCTTGACGTGTATCGATATCATGTCGAAGTATGCGTGGGTGGTACCCATCCGGACGAAAACGGGGGCGAATCTCATAGCGGCGTTCAAGGACATCTTCAAGACCGGGCGCAAACCCTTATATTTGCAAATCGACGAAGGCACGGAATTCCTCAACAGACCGTTCCAACAGTTTCTGAAAGCCCAGAAGGTCTTCTTCTTTCATACGTACAACGAGACCAAGGCTTCCGTTGTGGAAAGGTTCATCAGGACATTCAAAGACCGCATGTATAAATATTTCACCTATAAGAATAAAAGGCGGTACATCGATGTTCTCCCGAAACTTGTGAGTGGTTGCAATCGAGCCTATCATCGGAGTATAGAGAGAGCCCCCACTACCGTGACCCAACATAATGAAGCCGTGTCTACCCCAGGCAATCGCAGCGAACACCGGAGGAGGTTTTTCAAGGTCGGGGACCCTGTACCGATCAATAAAGTCAAAGGTCAATTTGAGAAAGGTTACTTGCCCAACTGAAGCGATGAGCACTTCCTGATTAAACCGTTGCTAGGGACGTTTTACGAGGCGGAATTACAACCTATCGTTAAAACACAGAAAGACTACTACACGGTGGAGCAGATTTTGAAAACGGAACGTCGACGTGGCAAACTGTTTCATTTCGTCAAATGTCAAGGCTGGCCCAGTTCCTTCAATTCCTGGGACGCGGCCAACCAGGTGAAACGACTACAAAGCCAGACACCACTATCGTCATCCTTCATTCCACGTTCGACCATGAACACGGTGCTATGGACAAACAGCAGCTGCCTCCGAACACAGCCTCTCCCAAAATGCGCTAAGCGCAAGTGGGCTTTGTGGTGACATTGCTAACCCTGCTGGGTGTGTTGTACGGGGGTGTGTTTTACGACGTAGCCTATCTCAGCACTCTACTTAACCGACCTAGAACACCAGCTGTGAGTGGCAGTCAAGCCAGTCTACAGACCTTCTCTACACCAGTCAACCCCGTAATCGAAACGAGTCCAGTCATCACCACCACCACACCCCGTGTACAATTCACATCGAGCTCCACACCATGTATACAGTCCACATCGAGCTCTACACCAAGTACACACACTACGTCTGAAAACCCACCGGATTTCATCACTCACAGTGGACGCCCATCGACAACGGCGACCGACGTGGTTGTTGTATCCACCACCCCAGTTCACTCGTACCAAATTTACAAGAGCGGGTTACCACGACAGCGGATATACCTCCAACCATGGACCCCCGGTGGCAACATCCCTTCACTTGCGTCATCGCAGGACCGACGGGTTTCGGCAAAACACACTTCGTCCAGAAACTCCTCCACTACGCCCACAATGAATGGCAGGCGGCGTATGCAGCAATGCCCCACATCACGTTCACGTACCCAACCTGACCGATTTGGAGCCTGACACCTTGGTGGTTCTGGATGATCTCATGGCGGAGACGGATGCGCGGGTCACCCAACTCTTTACCAAAGGCAGCCATCATCGAAGTCTCAGCATCATCTACAGGATCTGTTCAGTAAAAACAAAGAACATCGGAACATCAGCTTAAATGTGTGTTTGATGTTGGGGATAATAAAAGAATTAATACAACATCATGGTTGACTTTGTCTCTGAAGTGAAAGAATACGCAGCAGGTAACCCGCAAAAGGATAAAAAGGGCAGGGTTGTGGGTTCTAGTATTAGTTGTACTTGATGTCTGCGCGATTACGGAAGCACGCCCCGACGCTCCGTGTATTGAAGACGGCCCCGCCCGAGTTGGTCCGAACCATTGTACGCGGTGCGGACCCTGACCATGTACGCTGTCTGTGCGAAATCGGGTACAACCTGTTAAAAGGCAACGTACCACTGACTCCGACTCAGAAGACCATGTTGGCCAAGCATAAGACAGGTCTCCGAACCCTAGTCGCAGCGGACCCAGCAATCGCCGTAGCACGCACAACGACAGACGCGACTCCCACATACTTGGGAAGTTGAGTGGGAACCGCAGTCACCACCCAAAACACCACAACGGCCGGATCATTCTTTTCACCCCGATTCAAGATCTATGACAGGAAGCAAGGTGGCATAGCACTGTTTCGTACTAAAAACGAGGGAGTTTCCCAATGGTGTAGGGGTCACGCAGTGGAATTCCCCCCAGAACAGACATGTAAAATTAAAAATGACATTTTTTAAGATTGTGTTGATATAAATGCAGCCTAAAGGTTGATAGAAAATCAGAATGGATGAATTTAGAATTTTTTTTATGAAATTCAGTGGTAAAATGGTGACATCATGCACATGGGAACGAGGGTATCATTTAGGTGTCATTTTTGTCACTGTAGCAGACGACTTATTACACTGAACACGAGCTGGCGATGAGTGTATAATTTCCACTTTTTTGAAAGCTACTGGAGTTACTTGACAGAGTCGTAGTGAATATAAACATCTCATTTGCGTAGTGGATACCTCAGCCGTCAGGAGAACTTGGTGTATATTGTCGAAAATCAGATCAAATTTGGATGTTGTTGTTGTTGTGGAAATGACAGGTCAGTTATGCAATTTATGTTTTGGAATGAAAATGTTCCTGAGATAGATACATTTGTTTTGATATATGATATATGAATAGTTTGTTTTTGTGTTTAGAGTGGTATCACAGCGAGGCACCAAACGTAGGGATAAACAATCCTGTAAGACATTATAGTACAGAGCACCCTTATAAAACACAAAGGGAAATTTGGTTTTATTTTAAAAGCCATAGCTATGTCAGCCTTAGTAGTTCAAGAAAATTGGCCCCCTCCCCACCCCCACATTGCATGTGACCCTGCTAATTATAGATCATGGGTCTGTTATGAATGCCCTCCTTTGGACCATTTTCTCACGTTTGTCAATAATATAATCATATATAACTCGTTCTGATAGAAATTATCCCTCCATTTGCGGGTCTTTACATAATGGTGACCACTTGCTGCCCCCCCCCCAATCTATGCCCACACACCCTCCCCACCCCAATCTCTGCTCCCATCCCACATAACATAACCCCACACCAGGTTGTAAGCTAGTCTGTGATGTTCTTTGCTGCCCTCTCAGGCCCAAATTCATTTTCTTCTTTACCTGGTCCTGGCACCTGGTGATCTAATCTTTAAAGTCACCGCTGCACATCCCCTCTCCCACTCCTCTTCCCACCCCATTACCCACCCAGAGTATCAAGCTACATGTCCTACTTGTATTCCATGATTTATGTCCTATATTGCAAAATGGCCACCATACCTTTTTATGGTACGGCACCTTTTACATTTGTACCATATGTTTCCTCTGTACCATACTTGTTTGCTTAAATTTTGAAGTCGTACTTGGGCAGCAGATAGCTTAATGTCATTCCCTTGTGACGTCATCTCTATTATGACATCGTCATGGTGCTCACAATGTTGCAATACACTTATGACGTTACGTCATAATACAATTACTTTTGATGCGATGTCACAAATATATGTAGGAACATACAGTTGGCCTACACATAATAAAGGTTGCTAATTTACCTTTTTTTATAGACTGTTCCTCAATAAAATGCTGATCTGATCACTCTACATGTTCTTCAGTTAAATTGATTAATGAACACATAGTTTACATGTACATATGTGACTTTTCATGATCAACTACTGCCAGGGCACATAATGCCGGAAGTGACACTTTTAGGAAATACAGTATATTTCGGACAGATTTTAACCGATTTTCATGCCGGATACACCAAAATGTTCAGAATTTCCAGCTTTATTCACCTTGTAGATTAAGAGATATTTCAAAGACATTTTTTGCCGTATAAGGTGGCCTAGCACCGTTTCGTACTAAAATGAAATGTTTTGGAATCAGAATGTTCCTGAGATAGATACATTTACTTTGATATATGGTATATGACCAGTTTTTTGTGTTTAGAGTGGTATCACAGCGAGGCACCAAACGTAGGGCTAAACACAGCAATCCTGTAAGACATTATAGTACAGAGCTCCCCAAGTCACCGCGGCGAACACGACGCCGGGTACAACCGCCCAAGGTCTGGGACAACTATTAAGGCCAACAGCAGCAGCAGGAAAGCTCAGTCGTCATGTTTTACCTCACCCTACCCAGTAACAGTTCGCTCGATGTGTTTCCTGACAACACCTTGGCCAAGTACGTGACCCAGTTACCGCAACCGTTGTATTTACCTGGACGATGGGAATGTGGACTCGTGAATATCCAATACCCTTACTCGTGGTACAACGTGCTAGCCAATGAAGTGTGGTACTGTAGCGGAAATTTCCAGTACTACATGTGTTAATATGGAAACTTATTTTTCAATGTCTACGTATGCTGCCACCAGTACCACTAAGGGTGATACGACCTGTACATGCTGTATGATGTCTCGGTTCTTATGCGAGACTCGGGCGAGAACTGTCCTACACTGGTTTCTAATCTGTACAACCTTGTTTCTTCAGTGTGAAACCTTATTGAACCTCTGCTTCAATAGACTTGAACACAAATATAACCAATCTCTCTTCGGGGGTGCCGCTACTAAGGGGGTACGTTTTCGTCGTGTCACCAAGTACTTATACAGTCAATCATAACACTTGCTCCATTCGCTGCTGATACTGCTGTGGTCAGGGTTCAACATCTATTGTTGTGGTATTTCATCCAGTCACAATAATAAATTATATGGTCCCTTGTGCGAAATTGAATAATTCAGTTGCAGTAACTTTTGCAATAGACTATAGTCCTATACCAATGATGAACATCAACAACGGTTTCAAGTTCAGCAAATAACATTATAACTGTTTATTCACCTATATACATTTTCTGTTGTATACCAGTTTCATATATTGTCTATGCTATTCCTTGCATATATGTTTGCACCATGTTGAAAATAAATCTGACATCTCTGAACTAGTTGTTATGGTTGTATTTCCAATGATATGGATCTACACGAGATCCCAGTTCGCTGTGTGCAGAACTTGCACAGAGTACAATACAAATACGTTGTGTGCCGATATGGTTATGGATACAATGTTGCTGTGCAGAAACGGTTGAACTTGCCGCCGACTGGGGAGACCCAACACTGTATACGGTCTGTGCCAAATCGGTTGCCTGAGCAGATTTGGTTGTGCTGGCTTAAATTCTGCTATAACCCATTTGCGTGCCAAAAGTGTTTATTTTCCTTACTTACTAGAACTAACTTTCATGATTATTCACTGTTTATGACTTTTGCTCAACGAAGTTATCCTTAGAAGTTCAGCTCAACTGTCGCGGTATGGCTTCGTGCCGCTCTCAGCAGAGTGCATTGAAATAACCTGGCTCCGCACAGCAAATGGGATTTCCCAGGTTAAGCTCAGCAAATGGGAATTGCCGTGTTAAGCAGAACAGGATTTCTAGATGGTGTACAGCTCTTCTTGCAGCGATAATTCAGCGGGAAATCTTGCTATTTATTTAGGTTGAATAGTATAAACATCTATCCTTCAAGTTGGTTGTTTGTACGATAGCAACTTCGGTTTTATTTTAGCTGTCGGAGAGAACTTGTATCATGTCCGGCTCTGAGAGCATCACCGAGTGTACTGTGCGAAAACGGCTGTATTTATAGATTTCTGACAAAGCAGGCGGAGCCTAAAATACTACACGAAATGAGACGATCTGATTGGCCGAGAGCCGAAGTTTTGGCTACTGTCAATCACAATTGTACACAGAATGGCTAAGAAATACGAAATGGGGAAATATTTGGTGGATACTTCATGTAAGGAAGCACGAGAGAGACTATAAGAGGGTGGAAAACCTGCACCATTCTCTTATTTTCAGCCGTACAAGTGCCATATTAATGAAACACAATGTGGTTCAAAGTAGTTTCTTTGTACAGCAGAGTACAGCTCTGTCTTTGTCAACGCTTTTTGCACCTTCTTGATGGAAGGAAATGAAGTTGACTTTTCAATTTGTCATCAGGAACATTACCTTTTCTCGGTACGGCAGAATGCAGCGGCACAATGGAAAATCAGACAGTTTTCTTCTGCCGGCACTTTGAACCGGCAGAATGGAAAGAAGGGTGAGCCTAACCCTGTAACGTGACAATGAAGCGCATCAGAATGAACATGTCTTTCTTGAGAGCGTCACTTTGCAACGTCACAATCAAAGTCAAATCCTGCTTACCAGCATCACAATATAACACAATGACTTCTTCCCTCTACGGCAGAATGGAACGGCACAATGGAAAATGAAAGACTCTCTCTTTCTGCCCGCCGGCACTTTGAACCGGCAGAATGAAAGGAAGGGTTGAGCCTAACCCTGTAACGTCACAATGAAGTCCGTCAGAATGAAGATGTCTTTGTTGAGAGCGTCACTTTGCAACGTCACAATCAAAGCCAATCCTGCTTTCTAATTGGAGGTAGTTGCTATACAAGGTACATGTACCTGTTTTGTCAGTACGGCAGAATGGAACGACACAATGAAAAATTTAAGACCATATTTTTTCGAACCGACGCTGCAACGTCACAATGAAAGACAGTCCCTTTTCCTTCATTACGGCAGAATGCAGCGACACAATGGAAGATGAGAGAATTTTCTTCTACCGACACTTTGAACCGGCAGAATGGAAGGAAGGGTGAGCCTAACCCTGTAACGTCACAATGAAGTGCGTCAGAATGAACATGTCTTTCTCCAGAGCGTCACTTTGCAACGTCACAATCAAAGTAAATCCTGCTTCTCAGCATCACATAACACAATCACTTTTTCCCTCTACGGCAGAATGGAACGGCACAATGGAAAATGAAAGACTTTCTTTCTGCCGGCACTTTGAAGCGACAGAATGGAAGAGAGCCTAACCCTGTAACGTCACAATGAAGTGCGTCAGAATGAACATGTCTTTCATCAGAGCGTCACTTTGCTACGTCACAATCAAAGTCAATCCTGCTTACCAGCATCACAATATAACACAATCACTTTTTCCCTCTACGACAGAATGGAACGGCACAATGGAAAATGAAAGACTTTCTTTCTGCCGGCACTTTGAAGCGACAGAATGGAAGGAAATAAAGTGTTTAATTGATCATCAGAAACATTACTTTTTCTCGGTACGA
>JAVTVY010025951.1:0-10131 GCA_036873755.1 Hanleya hanleyi
AACCTGTGTACCAAATTTGAGAAAGATCCATGCAATAGTTCCTGAGAAATCGCAATAACAATGTCTCATGGGGAAATCCAAGGTGGCCACCAGTGGATTTTGGAATCGGAACAGAAAAGATACCTTGCACAACTAGACCACAAGAGAAACCTGTGTACCAAATTAGACAAAGATACATGCAGTACTTCCTGAGAAATCACGATAAAGTTTCATGAGAAAATCCAATATGGCTGCCTGGTGGCCATATTGGATTTTCAAATCGGACCAAAAAAGAGAAAGATCCATGCAGTAGTTCCTGAGAAATCATGATAACAAAGTTTCATTGCGAAATCAAAGATGGTCGCCCTGTGGCCATATTGGATTTTCGAATCGGACCAGGAAAGGTATCTTGCACAACCAAACCCCAAGGGGAATCTGTGTACCAAATTTGAGAAAGATCCATGCAGTAGTTCATGAGAAATCGTGATAAAGTTTCATGGGGAAAACTAAGATGGCTGCCTGGTGGCCATATTGAATTTTCGAATCGGACCAGAAAAGGCATCTTGCACAACCAGACCCCAAGGGGAACCTGTGTACCAAGTTTGAGAAAGATCCATGTAGTACTTCCTGTGAATTCACGATAACAAAGTTTCATCGGGAAATCCAAGATGGCTGCCTGGTGGCCATATTGGATTTTCAAATCGGGCCAGAAAAGGTATCTTGCACAACTAGACCCCAAGCGGAACCTGTGTTCGAAATTTGTGAAAGATCCATGCAGTAGTTCCTGTGGAATCACGACAACAAAGTTTCATTGGGCAATCCAAGATGGCCGCCTTGTGGCCATATTGGATTTTCGAATCGGACCAGGAAAGGTATCTTGCACAACTAAATCCCAAGGGGAACCTGTGTACCACATTTGAGAAAGATCCATGCAGTAGTTCCTGAGAAATCGCGATAAAGTTTCATGGGGAAATCCAAGATGGCCGCCTTGTGGCCATATTGGATTTTCGAATCGGACCAAAAATGGTATCTTGCACAACTAGACCCCAAGGGGAACCTGTGTACCAAATTTGAGAAAGATCCATGCAGTAGTTCCTGCGAAATCGCGATAACAAGGTTTCATGGGGAAATCCAAGATGGCTGCCTGGCGGCCATATTGGATTTTCGAATCGGACCAAAAAAGGTTTCTTTGCACAACTAGACCCCAAGGAGAACCTGTGTACCAAATTTGAGAAAGATCCATGCAGTAGTTCCTGAGAAATCGCGATAAAGTTTCATGGGGAAAACTAAGATAGCCGCCTGGTGGCCATATTGGATTTTCAAATCGGACCAAAAAAGGTGTCTTGCACAACTAGACCCCAAGGGAAAACTGTGTACCAAATTTGAGAAAGATCCATGTAGTACTTCCTGAGAAATGACGATAACTATGTTTCATGGGGAAATCCAAGATGGCTGCCTGGTGGCCATATTAGATTTTCGAATCGGAGCAGAAAAGGTATCTTGCACAACTAGACCCCAAGGGGAACCTGTGTACCAAATTTGAGAAAGATCCATGCAGTACTTCCTGAGAATTCACGATAACAATGTTTCATCGGGAAATCCAAGATGGCTGCCTGGTGGCCATATTGGATTTTCAAATCGGACCAGAAAAGGTATCTTGCACAACTAGACACCAAGGGGAACATGTGTACCAAATTTGAGAAAGATCCATGCAGTAGTTCCTGATAAATCGCGATAACAATGTTTCATGGGAAAATCCAAGATGGCCGCCTTGTGGCCATATTGGATTTTCGAATCGGACCAAAATGGTATTTTGCACAACCAGATCCCAAGACCTGTGCACCAAATTTGAGAAAGATCCATGCAGTAGCTCCTGAGAAATCGCGGTAACAAGAAGTGTTTACGGACGGACTGACGACGAGCGACGGACGGACGGACGACGGACGCCCCGACGCTCCGACGGACGACGGACGTAAAGTGATTTGAGGTGGGCTAAAAACACCAAGAATCCTGTATTATGAAGAATATGCATTTTGCACATTCTTCTTTTGAACTCCGTCGTCCGTCATTTTTTTGAAGATATTTCTTGTACTCTATCGAACGTTGCTGTGGTTCAGTGGTGGTCGAGGCAGCGAGGACACTCGAGCCTCCTACATTTTGAGTCTGTTAAGGCCCTGATTACTGCGGTGGGAGTTCACGTGTTTCTAATTGCCTCGTTTTAAAGATTGTACCATCTTAGTTTATTGTTTTAAGAGGTTCACAAACAATAGAGAGGTTTAGTTACACGTTTAACGTCAACGCGTACGCATGATGTCATCGTTTCCTGTGCCCTTGGCACCGTGCCATAAGTCGGGACCGGCACAGGCTGACGTTTTGAACGTCATGGTGCCACTCTACACGTACGTGAGCCTATATTACGATGATTTTCTAAATTATTGAGATGCTAGGCCTTTTCACATTGGATATGTCCAATTGTGGTGTTTCTCTTTTATTTTCATCGAAAATCTGTCAGAAAACATAGCGCGGAATTTTTATAATGATTCATGAATATGGTCTGTCCGGCAGCTTTTGGAACTATAAGTTATAACGTGATCATAGCCATTTCTTCTGATATTTCCCCAAAGTAGGGGGCAGCTGCTCTATTTTTGCTTGTATTGATACTAATTTGATATTGATGCACTTATCGGATGTACCTCTAAGCTATTAAATGAAGCACAAACTGTTGACCAACCTGAAATTGTTTCAAGAAATCTTTACTCAACAGTTGAAATTTTTTGGAACTTGTCCCGATCTGTGTGAAAATTCGTTTTGGTTTCCATGAATAATATTTAGCAGAAATACAATAAAAATGTTATGTTTGATATCTTCAACAGAGAACATTCCATGTCGTAATAGCCCAAAAATAATTTTAAGAAGGTGAATTTTTGGGAAATTTGGATCTATTTTATGTGCAATTACAAATTGTGTTGTCCATGATGTGGACTAGAACTCAAATAGGAAAGGACTTAAAACATTTCGTCGATAGAATTTTCTTTATTTTTATTGTCATGTAAACTTCCTCTTTTCGAACGTTCAACCTATGAAATTTCATCAACCAAAACTGAACTGAGCCATTTGCGGCCTACTCAATGTTGACATGCACTCTCCCCTCCCCCTCCCAGTAGTTTTCTTACTCCTTGGGCTAGGGGGCTGAAACTTCCCACAATACACTGTAAAAAGCAAGGTTTTCAAACCCCCATTTTCTGCTCTCCAAACATCATTTCTGGGGTACGGAAACACCAATACCAGAGTTTCAAACACTTGTGTTTGAAACCCCGCAATGTGTGTTTGAAAACGAACGGTGTTGTTCGAAACACTATATTTGAGGCACAGAAACACTGATATAAAAGTTTCAAACACTGGTGTTTTGAAACCCCATAACGCCGATTTGGACGTTTATTCACCGATTCCCAGGTTTGATCTATCAAAAGTGACATACCGGTACTGTAATGCTCAAACTAGCGCAAGAAATTAGCACAGCCGGATAATCTTCAACTGAGTGATACCGGTAATTAATTGTTTAATTTACCGTAGTAATTTTCTTGAAATTCCCAATCTAGTCTCTGGGAAGTCAGGTTCTTCGAAATATCACCTACGGCATTTCGAGATAAGGGACATAAATCTGTGGCATTATTTAAGGTGCAACTAAAAGAGATGTCGGGGCCCTATCTGCCACGTAGGATGGGGAAGATGTGCTAAAGTACCCGATGCACAATGTTTTAGAGAATCCCCACTATCATCCAAAGATCATTGAGATACGTGTCTTCAGTGGTTTATTTACTGGAAGACTTATTTGAAGTTTTCAATAAAATTACCTACACTAAGTAAGGATTACTTTACCTTGTTATAGATATCCATGCTTGGCTATGAAAATCTATGATTCTTTTTGAGTGCTGATTACATGCTGTTATGCATGTTCGTCGTGTCATGTGTGCTATTCATGTAGTACCACTATGACATTTTGAACTACCGGATTTTTTTGTATCTCGAACTAGCTAAATTGTTGCTATCCTGCTGCAACGACATTTGGGGTTTTAAAACCCAATACCAAATAGTGTTTTCCCAAAAACGAAAAGTAGGTTTCTGAAAAACCAAGTGGACGGGGTTCGGAACACCATTTCTGGTTGCAGCTGGGTTTCTCCATCTTGACATTTTCAAGTTAAATACTACACTAACGTTCCGTCATTTACCTTGACTTGCTGAATAGAGTAAACTGTTCAAACCGAGAAACGCACGTGATGTCGTATAGCCAATCAAGATAGGAGCTTGCCAACACCGTGCAGCTAGAATTTTCTTTGATGTCTGCCCATGTGATCTCCAAATATGGCAAGTGGTGGGTGTATTGATGTTAATTTGCTTCGAATAGCCAATCAAATTTGAGGTCATTGAGCCAATCAAAGAGGTCACGCATTGCACTTCTCCTAATATGGACCACGGAATATTTATAGCGCTATGACATCACTAGACCTGTATTCTGATCAGATAATTTGTTACGTTCAGCCAAGGCAACACGTGTGGTGTTAGACTTGGGTAAGCGAAGATGGGTTTCTCCCACTTTTGGAGTTTTGAAAAACTTCATTTTGACAGTGTACATGTATATATAAGCCCCGTGGGGCTCCCGGGGTTGAACTGGAGTGTCGTTATGCACACCTCATGTCATGGTACTAGGAAGCTCCTCAAGACAATTTGTCGTAAGAGGCGACTAACTGGGGCACGCGTGGGCTTCCGTATATAAAAAGGAATAGGAACCAAATGTCGTGATATGAGTGAAATATTGTTGAAAGCGACTTTAAAATCATATTCACTAACTCATTCACAATATATACAGGAAATGTGAAAAAAAGTTGTCACACTGACGTCATGATCTGAATCAGGTTAGGGTCAAATGTTACAGTTGGGCTGGCATATCATATATTTATTTCGTCAAAACTGATTATTCTGTCACAATAATTAGAGAAAATATCGAATGAAAAACATCGCAAAATCGGTACAAAATAATAGGCGATAACGGTCCAAAATGATAACACCATGGCAGCCAGCTGGGATTTCTTTACATTTTCTTTTAGAGCTTGTCCAAAATATATAGTATAGAAAGTTTCATCCCTCTAAGGGGTAACGAAAATAAGTGGGGCTGGGCAGAAATCCCCCACCCCCAAGCTTGGACATACCCCTAAATCGCCCAGGCTGTGTCGTTTCAGAGCTAGTGTAGAAAAGTTGGTAGGGGCGGCTGCATCTCCCTCCTCCCCCTCTTCCCCTCCCAGCCTGGTAGGGTTAAACAGTGCTTTCCCCTCGCAATTTTTTAGATGCTTTCAATTCAGTTTCGTATACGTTGATCGGATCGGCTTTCCTTCCGTTTATCGGTTGATTTGTGTTTCGTTACGTTTGGGTAAAAATTAAAATATTAATCGTTCAGCTTCGTTTCGGTTATATCAGGCCAGATTGGTTCGGTTTCATTTTCGTTTAGTTGGCGTTTAAATACTCCGGAACACGATGCATCGTTTGATGGAATTATTTCTGTAATTGGGACGGGGCAAGTTATATGGTGTATCACGGACGGTGTGGGGTATACACACAGCCAGAAAAACGGTGTTGGCCCAACACCATTTTTTAGTGTTTAGGCCAGTTCAACGCCAGTAAGTGGTGTTCAGAAACGGTGTTGACATAATTCAACACCAAAATGTGGTGTTGAGGCCAGTTCAACACCAAAAAACGGTGTTGAGAAAATGGTGTTGACCCAATCCAACACTGAAAAATGGTGCCGAGACCAGTTCAACACCAAAAAACGGTGTTGAAAGAATGGTGTTGAAAATCTAACACTGAAAAATGGTGTTGAGACCAGTTCAACACCAAAAAAACAGTGTTAAGAAAAGGGGGTGTTTCTACACCAGTTCAACGTCAAAAACGGTGTTAAGAGAATGGTGTTAAAATTCCAACATTGAAAAAAACAAGGGTTATGTGAAACCCGCCAGGCTCGCCGTTTTGGTTTACGCCAATAAGAATGTTGCATTAACCCAGACAATTTTCAGAGTCCAAAAGAAGTCAAAATTATTGTAAGTCCAGCCTCAGTGGTAAGTAATTGACAGTAAACACACCTACAGAATTACGGTGCACGGTCTGCGCTCAACACAGCTGCGGATGGTATAGGTTACTGTGCTCAGTAAAAACCTACATCAAACTAATATAATGCGTAAACACGCATATCTAACAGATCCATATATGGTACAGTAATGATGGATACTTCCAATCAATACGGAACAATCAGATGGAGGAAATCGGAAGTCGCGTCAGTAGTATATAAAAACCCGATTCCTTAGAGCTCGTCACAGAGCTCTCGTCCAATCAGAAGCGAGTATTTTGCCCCGGTGCATTATGGGCCATCTCCAAGATGGCGGCCCGTATGTTCAAGATGGCGGCACGTCCGGTGTCATCTCCGGCAATGTCCGGCCCTTTCCGGGACAATAGATAGCCTTTGCAGGTCAAAAATAGTTCCATGTATTCATCCGCGGTGATGCGGTCTGGTGATGATGTGGTCTGCCTCCGCGGGCAGAAAGTAGTCCCACGGAATGTACACCCTGCCTGGGGGGTTTTCCCCCGGCCGCAGCGCGCTACATAGAACTTATAGTCATCAACTTAATCTATACGTGTTGGCCGAGTCTTCCCTCACCGTATACACGCATCTCAATGAAATGCCCGCTCCAAACCTAGACCAAAAACACGTACTTGGTCTGTGGGCTGATTTCATTGGCTCTCTATTTTACTATAGTGCTCTTGCAGTCTAACATTGATGGGTTACATTTTGGCCCCATCCTACACCACTGATTTTCAGTTTGACTGAATCTCCACATTGGGCATTTATTCATTATGAATAAAACACACAAGACAGGTTTTTTTTTTTGATGCGATCTCATTTTGTTTTTTATTCAGTAACAACAACAACGTGAGAACAACCATGTGAAAATTGAAGCCCAGAACAGGGGTGCCTTATCAAAGGCGGTTGGTACCCATAAAATTATTGAACCTATATGCAACAGTTAATTCGGTGCAATATCATCAGTACTCATAGAACATATATATCAAAGGCGTTTGGTACCCATAAAAATTGAATTATAGAACAGTTCCTTAGTCCAGTGGAATATTCGCAGTGTTCGTATTTATCACTCTAAATGTCAAGATAGGTTGTAGTCACACCATCGGGCAGGACTTTGTGCTTGGGGTAAAAGTATGTGAAGGCGTCCCGTTCCTGGGTATACGAGCGCATCTGGTGGTCGATGATACGGAAACCTCGGTTAGTGCCACTCGCACTGGCCTGGCTCTGGAGGACATTCAGGTACAGAGCCTTGCTGATGTTAGAGTCGCGTCGACTCACCCCCTTACAACTGAATTTGTTGTCATCACCGTCACAAAAGTAAGTTTTCGAACACAGGGCGATCATGGCATCACCGCTCCACTCTAGTTTAAACAGGCCGGGTGTCCGCTTGTCGTAGGTGTAGTGGTCGCGTCGGGGTAGCCACTGGTCCCGTTCCGCCTCATATTGTGCACGTAATTCTGGTTTGACGAGTGACTCCCAGTCCAGGTTGGAAACGGCCATGTATGCTGAGTCGGTATCCATTTCTATCAATTGCCAGTCTGATTGGTGGAAATACACGCCCATGAAATCGTATATGAATTCCAGCATTCGCAGTTTGGCCAGCTGGTACACCATACATCCTATTTGGAGCGGCAGGTTATAGGTGATGGTCTTTTTGGCTGACGTCACTTCGTAGGTGGTGTCGTCAATCATCTCCATGTGTCGGTATAGCGGCGAATTCACGCGTTTGCGGGCTTGTTTCGTGGTACAAATGTTCACGGTCACGTGACGGTCCTGGTTCGTTACCGTTTTTCCATATCCGCTGTTCCCAAGTAATTTCATCGTTTCCCCGATGATGGCTTTGCTGGGGTCGGCGTCTCCTTGGCGACGGGCGGTAGTCACGTCGTTCGCGAACTTCTCAAAACAAGCCTGGGGGGTGAATTCTATGACTTGGTATATTTTCGTAATTTCCAGTCCGTGCCGCATATACCACTGAAGCAGAGGGGTACCGAGCAAGATTTTTTCGCCAAACATGCTGCCGATCAACATACGCTGTGGTCGCGTTAGGTAGTCGTGTTCTTCAGCGTATGTGCGCATATGGGCTCCGATATCATCTCGACTCACCTCGGTGTTTTTGAAGATGGGTGGACATTCACCAAACGTGTCTTTCAAGTGGTCAGGGACGTGCAGATCACATTCCACGAATCCATAGAGGTCTCCCGTCTCAACAGTGCGTAGGATGTCGGTCATGGTGATAACAGTCCGATAATCCAGTATTCGGTCGTGAGCGTGTACGAACGAGTATAACTCCGGTTGACGACGTTGCATGTGGTGGAATTCACATTCCCACAGCTGTTCATAGGCATAGCCCAGTCCACAAATGTAATCTCGATTCTGCTGTACTTCTTCACGTAAGGCGGCCGGGGTCAGTCCACGGCGCTCGTTATAGCGCCCTCCCGCGAACGAACACTCATGACCGTGCCAATAACAGCCGTGAAATTGAAACACGGTCGGTACTGTATTGATGATAGCAAATCCGTCCACGGGAAGGCGCCCATCTCCAATTCGCTTTTCCGTGTGGTTGGCTTGGTGACGGATAGTGACGCCTCGTCGCTGACTTTCCCAATCCAACCATTGTTCTGCTTGATGTTTCGTAGATCGTTGAGCTCTGAATGCTGCACCCTCAGGGAGCCACCGCGTATAATGACCGGCCGGCATGGGTTTACTCAAACACGATAGGTAGAGGGCATTGGCGTCGAATCCTATTATTTTCTCACACAATTTTTCTCCTCGGATATGGGTCAGCTGTTTCTCATGGTACCGATGGAAAATAATACTGGGGCCGCCTACGATATTTCCCTTCAAACAGTCAAACATGGCGGCGTCTTTCTTATCGACGAGAGCGAAGAACGTGGGTAAATCCTGGAACATATACCGCAGGGTCAGACCGGGGATGCTAACACAGTCTTTGAATACGTCGACACCCATATCTCGGTAGAAGGCGGACATTTTGTCGGTAGCTTCCAGAAAAGGGATGACATCCAAATTGTTGTAATAGATGAGAAAATCCCGGATAGTTCGCATTCCTTCACGGACCCACACCTGTTGCAGTTCGGTATACAGGGTGGTAGATAATGCTTCTCCTTTGAGATCGTTGTAAAAGGCCTCCTGGGGTGATAACTGGGTTTCGTCCAGACGCTCGAGACTCGTCATGTAGTTGTAGGGAAAGCAACTTTTCCTCTCCGCGCAGTCGTACGCTTTCACCCACTGTGCATAGCTGTAATTCGGCGCCAGGTAATTCCGTACATCTAAGAATCGGAGTGAAGTTGTGGATAGAGCGACGTGATTGTTGGTCTTCTTAATAATGAATTTCACATTCCCAGCTTTAGCGAGGTACGGGTACAAGAATTCTTTGATTAAATTCAAATCATATCGGCCCGAGTTAAATCCAAGGACGGGTAATTGGTTCATGTATTCCAATAAACGCAGTTTCAGTTTCTGCGCATAGGGGTTCGGTGGTTTGCGTTTCTCACTTTCGTCTTCGTCATCGGTATCGTCCTCCTCCTCCCCATCCAATGTTGGAATACGCGCATCAAGTGCCGCTAATACATCACGGTAGATAGTCGACGCGAGATGTGCCGCACTGACTTGACTGAGAGTTTCCAGGTAGTCCATCATTCGTGTAATCAGTTCATGGGGGTCCCCGTTAGAGACGAAACACACCGGGGCCGTGTCGTAACCGGGTACGTTGGTGTGAATACTCACACTCAAAGGAATGTGATGCTGGGTCCATTGAGTTTTAGCCGATGCCTTTTCCATGGGTTCTAATAGGGCTTCAAAATCATAGCACGCTCTGTATGGGAAATAACGCTGGTCCATGGGGACGTCAATACCCTCATCTGCCAGGTCTTCAAAGATGGTGGGCTTGTTGTGGAATACGCCGCCGGGGAATTTCCGTTTGGTGGTCTGGTCACAAATTTTCTCGTGCTTATGTAGGTTCCCAGAGTGGTCAAACACGCGTTGGCATTTACTACAGATGTAGGACT
>JAVTVY010025952.1:0-11552 GCA_036873755.1 Hanleya hanleyi
AACGGATACACGTTGTTCTGTTTCGATCTGACCCCCACCTTAGAGAACGACCATCAGCTGGCCTTGGCCAAGCAAGGCAATTTACGGTTGGAAATCCACTTTCTACGAGCCCTCCGGAGTACCGTCAATGTGATCTGCTACGCCGAGTTTGACAACATCATTCAAGTGGACAAGGCGCGCAACGTGCTGTGTGACTTCTCCACCTAACATGGATGCAGACCAGATAACCACCGTGCTGGAGAATGACCCAGAGACACGTATGATGTTTCAAGGGGTGTTCGCCCGAGATGTGTTCCCATTAGACCGTGTGTATCCTGCTGCTTACGTTCTCAACACGGACCCGATGGATCGGCCCGGTGAGCATTGGGTGGCCGTGTACTTGACAGAACAGCAGGGCGAATACTTTGACCCGTACGGCCTGCCACCCCTCCATCCCGATTTAACAGACTTCATGGATCAAGGCACAGAGACGTGGTGTTGGAGCAGTCAAACGTTGCAAAGGCTGACCAGTAGCGTGTTCGGACAATATTGCTTGTTTTACCTGTACCATCGATGCCGGGGAAGACCCTTATCTACCATCGTACAGATGTTTGACGAGTACCCGAAGGCCGAGGACCGCGATGTACTCGTATATGACTGGGCCGCCCATCATTTCAATGTACAAGCCCCGTTCTGGGCTTGAATTCTTTCAATGTACACACGCCCCCTGTTCTGGGCTTAAGTTTACAAGCCCCCTGTTCTGGGCTTCAGTTCTTTCAATGTACAAGCCCCCCTGTTCTGGGCTTCAGTTCTTCCAATGTACAAGCCCCTTGTTCTGGGCTTGAGTTTTCACGTGGTTGTTCTCACGTTGTTGTTGTTACTGAATAAAAAAAAAGAGATCTCACCAAAAAACCCTGTCTTGTGTGTTTTATTCATAATGCATCAATGCCCAATGTGGAAATTCAGTCAAACTGAAATCAGTGGTGTAGGATGGGACCAAAATGTAACCCATCAAGGTTAGAATGCAAGAGCACTATAGTAAAATAGAGAGCCAATGAAATCAGCCCACAGACCAAGTACGTGTTTTGGTCTAGGTTTGGAGCGGGCATTTCATTGAGGTGCGTGTATACGGTGAGTGAAGACTCGTCCAACACGTATAGATTAAGTTTATGACTATAAGTTCTATGAGCATAATGCATGAAACTGGCTTTGAACACCGTATTAGCCAGTCAGTGGCCTAGAATGGCTCGCGCACTGCCGGTAATGACGCGCACTTCCGGAGAACCCGCGCGCGCGCGCTGCGGCCGGGGCAGGGCGGGGCGGGCCGGTCCGGGAAACACCCCGGAGGTTGAACATACGGACGTCTAAGGGGAAACATTTGGAACTCTTCTATGTTTGGAGGTAGTTTTAGTGAAAAACCCGGAAGTGACGTCACAACCCCCACGTGACCTGCGCAGCAGAATGGATACGACACCCTAGTGTAACTCCCTCACCTAGGCTTCACATGGATACCTCACTCGATCCCATCGACCCACTAGTGGCCCACCTAAACCCCAACACGTCTATTTCCATACCCTTGGGCCACCGCGCATGCGCAGAATGCCGATATGTCAACCCCACACCCAGCCCATCAGATGCCCCTTCACGAATGCTTCACATTGATACCTCACTCGACCCCATTGGACCACTAGTGGCTCCCCTAGCTCCAAAACGTCTAGCGGGACCCATACAGGGTCCAGTTTTCGACACTTGGTGACCACATCCCGACAAAATGGCCAGTTTTCGACACCGGATGTGCCGCCATCTTGAACATACGTGCCGCCATCTTGGATATGTCCCATAATGCACCGGGTCAAAATACTCGCTTCTGATTGGACGAGAGCTCTGCGACGGATTTGAAATACTCGCTTCTGATTGGACGAGAGCTCCGCATTGCGTCTGCGCATGCGCAGAATGATATTCCTACCGCACACCCAACCCATCAGATGCCCCTTCACCTAGGCTTCACTTTGATACCTCACTCGACCCCATTGGTCCATTAGGGGCTCCCCTAGCTCCCAACACGGCTATTTCCATACCCTTGGGCCACCGCGCATGCGCAGAATGCCGATAGTTCAACCCCACACCCAGTCCATCAGATGCCCCTTCACGAATGCTTCACTTTGATACCTCACACGACCCCATCGGCCCACTAGGGGCTCCCCTAGCTCCAAAACGGCTATTTTCATACCCTTGGGCCACCGCGCATGCGCAGAATGCCGCTATTTCAACCCCACACCCAGCCCATCACATGCCCCATCACGAATGCTTCACATGGATACCTCATACAACTCCATCGGCCCATTAGGGACTCCCCTACATCGCAACACGTCTATTTTCATACCCTTGGGCCACCGCGCATGCGCAGAATGCCGATAGTTCAACCCCACACCCAGCCCATCAAATGCCCCTTCACGAATGCTTCACTTTGATACCTCACTCGACCCCATCGGACCACTAGGGGCTCCCCTAGCTCCAACACGGCTATTTTCATACCCTTGGGCCACCGCGCATGCGCAGAATGCTGCTATTTCAACCCCACACCCAGCCCATCACATGCCCCTTATCGAATGCTTCACATGGATACCTCATACAACTCCATCGGCCCATTAGGGACTCCCCTACATCGCAACACGTCTATTTTCATACCCTTGGGCCACCGCGCATGCGCAGAATGCCGCTATTTCAACCCCACACCCAGCCCATCACATGCCCCTTCACGAATGCTTCACTTTGATACCTCACTCGACCCCATCCCCTGACCGAATCACCGCCAAAACCGCTGCCAGACCGCATCACCGCGGATGAATACATCCCCTCCAACAATTGGAACTCTCCTGTGCTGGAGGTAGCTTTTGGTGATTCTGCCGGAACTATATTATTTTACAACATGGCCGTCTAAAAACACCGCCATTTTACAACATGGCCGTCTAAAAATACGCCCCCTTTTCCAACATGGCCGTCTAAAAACACGCCCCCTTTTCCAACATGGCCGTCTAAACCCCAGTACATACACCAACAAGTCTAGACATGTACCAAAGGACACGCCTCTACTCTGGCAGATCGAGTTGTCTCCCTTGCGTACAAAGTGTACAGATGGCGCCACATCGGAAGTTATGACGTCATAGTTACATCCGGGTGAAAAGTTCCTCAATTTACGCGCTGTATACTACTAATATAAGATTCCTGTTAAGAGAATCCAAAAGACAGCATTCAAAAGATTGCGTTTTGTGTCGGAATTGTACTTGGGACTGTTGTAAATAGCTCTAGTCCACAAGCAGGCGTGTTTTATTTACAGACACAAAACGATGTCAAAGTGTGGGTGAGGAGATCTGAGCCTAGATTGTTTTAACTTTCCCTATCTAAATATATCCAATTGGAGCGATATGCAAGAGGTCTTGAAAAATTGACGACGTCTGGCGACTAAAAAGCAACTATTTGACTCTACAGGAAAGCATCCCTCGGCACCTAACATTCAGCCCCGAGAATACAGTGGATTCTCGGACGTGGCCTTAGTATCTCAGCCGCGCTTTTATTGCAGCTGTTCATGTGATGACTATGTAGTATCCAAACGGCCCCTAGCACAGGCTTAAAGGGAATTAGATACGCTAGCTCGGGATCTGTGAAGACAGATCAGCTCAAACTAATCATCTGATGTTAAAGCCCCTAGTCCCCCATAGTTAACACACCTGTGTATCACTGTATTGATGTGATATCCGACCTGCTTATAACCTAGACGGAATTACAACTCTCGAGAAAGGAGCGAGTATTTGGAAAGCTACACATATGGCCTACGTAGCTGTTTCTATGGATTTAGCTTTAGAGTTCAATATTCAATTGATTATACCCATTCACTCATCTATTGGAGGTTTTCTATCGCGTACCGACCGAGATGCGCATAACGCACTTTTTCACGGGAAACAGGCATTGACAAGTAAATTATCATCTCACATTGTTCTCGACTGCCCTTTTAATATCGCGTTTAATTGTTGCCTGTTGGTGGGCGGTTTGTTCCGAGGCTTGCCCTCTGTACAAATCACAGTAATAGTAGTTTTGTGACTTGTAAGAACGAAGAGAATGAAGCTCTTGGTCAGCGTCGGGCCTCACATATATTTGTTCTTGATAAGAGCTTGCATTCTATTAATTCTCCCTCGTTTGGACCGTTTGTTCTATCTGACGGTATTTCATTCAGAAGACTTGATAGGGCTATTAGATCATAGCTAAGAAATATTCGTATCTAACAAAGCTCAAGTCGGTGCTATGGGCCGTATAGTCATGCCCCTCAAGATGTCCACATGAACAGCTACAATAAAAAACGTCGCTGGAATAAAAATTATACCAGGGATCAGTTTTGGTTCTTGTGTTCTTTTTCAGAAATATGCAGTCAGTATATTTGCCTGTGGGGTCATATGACTTCTTGTCAGTCCGTCGGCATCGTTTTCCCCTGCACTTGTAATGTTGCGTTTAATTCACACCATTCATTTGGACATAACACGGGACTGGTTCCTTGAGTGTGAGTTGCAGGCTCAAAATATAACATCCATCTCATTCTATCGATAAAAATGTTTTGTTAAGAGTGATTTGATGAAATTTTCTGCAGATATTTTGGATTTTCAAATAATACGAACAGATAGCCTTGCATGTGATTAGATGATGTTGCAATAATCAAACTGCCGTTGAGCAATTTGTTCAGGAAGATTGGGACATACACTGACATAAGATGATCAGACAAGATAACTGGAATAGTAGGATGCCAGGAACAACACAATAGTATAGAATTTCTGACTTTGTTAGATGACGGAAACCAGAGGAAAGTAAACGACAAACCCGTAAATATCTCAGATCAGCTAAATAAATACCCGATTATGACATTATTGCTTAACGTTAGATTTGTCAGGGTCCTGTCCATTTGAATTGAGAGATCAGGCCTGGACATACTGTTATATGTAACTGGATTCCGCCAGTTTGAACCCGAGATGGTTTTTCAGCGGCAGCGCTTTAATAGTGACGTCCATCATGGTGTCAACCTGAGTTAGTTTGGAAGAAAATGGAGTCTTGTTTTATCAGTTGACCTCTTTATCTTTGTTGGCCATTGATCTTTGGCATATCCATCGCATACGGATAGACTATACGGGCAAATGTGTTTAGCGGTTTATCACTGCGGAAGGCCCAATTTTCTAATCAAACTCAAAAATTCCCTAGCGACGGTTGTCTCGCGTTTCGGTGAAAAAATCCCCTCAAATCATCAAATGGTCAGATAGCTTAGTAAGGAAATGCATATCGCTAAAGTTCGCAATACACCATCAAAGACTACGTATCGACTGGTTCCATTTTCATTCCATTATCCAAGTCGACCTTTAGACAAACCCCAATGGAAGCGATTGTCAAATCACAGCGTTGGAAGGGTCTCACGGGACCGAGGGTAAACGAAATCCATAACCAGATCTGATGAAAGTGCATGGAAACAGTTACATGGCTAGTTTTGTAAGGGCTATTTAGGAAAGGTTAAGTATATCTGACGACGAACAGAACTGTCGGGGCCAAACGATGCACTGCACTAATCTCCACGAGTCCGGCCAAACCGCTTTTATAAGAGTGTCTGATCATATTCCCAGCACGTCCTCTAACCTATAGACTGGGTGTTGGTTCTGACAGATTCTTTTTCGTGACTCTGTAGTGCAGACCAATCATTTAGGTTGAGGCAATCGACCATTCTCAGCATACCAATGAGGACCACATTACAATACAGGCTATTTCGAATAAATTCGTTTATACTAAGGATCTAACACTCATGAGCGAGAACGGTTATTGTTTCTGTTTTATAAAATGGAATTAGGTTTAAAATACCTTAGCTCATCTACAGAAATTTTCGAAAGTGGCAAACCAAGCCTTGTCAGATGGCATTAACGATTTTTTCTTCCTTTCCACCCCTACTCTCTAAGCATTTGCATATGGGAAACAATGGCTATTTAATGGGAAATAGATTAATTCCGTCCTATTTGAAACAACACAATTACAAATCTTGAAAAGAAACATCAAAAGAGCGTTTTCCGAAAACCTCTCATGGAAACTGTTTTGAATTGATACATGGTCCTTTGAAAGTCAGTTTTGTAATAGGTCTAAACTGTCCCAAAGTATATGGCAGACGTAGGGTAAATTGCAGAAATATCCATGTGTTTAATTCAGAGGGAGACTCTAGAATCACAATATCGCCAGACGATGGACGCTGCCTGTGACACCTCATGGTAATTACAGTTAAGTCTTTGTTTTTCAGAAAATGATCGACCGAGAGTAAGTCCTCTGCAAAATAACCACAACAATTCAGTAAACCTTCCAGTTTCCAGTACAACCGAAGCTTGCCAACAAAAACAATTCTTCAATTTACGTTTGCAATGAGATAGAATGAGGTATCATAATATTAAATATTCCGTGTGCCCATAGTAATGAGGAATATAACCTTTTGTTAAAACTGGATATATTGAGAACTATGACAAATAGGTATTTGCTAGCAATAATAATATGACAGTTAGTCACAGGTCATGCCCCTTAATAGTTTAAGCGCTACTATGTTTGTAGACGGAAATCTGACCGAGCTAGGACTCGCGCTTGAATACAAGATAGCTGTTAAAAGAATTGAAAAGAAAGCAGTTTGCAGTTTTGTGTCGGAATTTTACTTCGGACTTTTGTAAATAACTCTAGTCCACAATTATTGGGGGAGAGGCGTGTTTTATTTAGAGACACGAAACGATATCGAAGTGTGAGTGAGACGGTCTGAGCCTAGACTGTTTTACCTTCCCCCATCTAAATATATCCAAAGTCTCTAGTCTCCGATAGTTAACACACTTGTGGATCACTGTATTGATGTGATATCCGACCTGCTTATGACCTGGATGGAATTCCAACTCACGAGAAAGGAGCGAGTAATTGGAAAGCAAAAAAATAAGACTTTCGGAGCTGTTTCTAGTGAATTAGCTTTACAGTTGATTATACCCATTCACTCGTCTTTTGGATGTTTTTCGTGGCTTTATCGACCGAGATGCGCATATCGCACTTTTTTCCATGGGAAACAGGCCTTGACAAGTAAATGATCATCCCACAACGACAATTCAGCTCATTTTGTTTAATTGTATGAAATGTACAGTGGATACGCTCAAAATGACAAGCATGTCAGGTCATCGGACAGTTACTTTAATTTATGTTTTTCGTCTGAATTAACGTATTTTCATCGAATAGAGTGCGTTTCATATTTCGTACAATCGAGCTTGTTCATATTAGTTCATGAGTAATTTGAATGCAAAATTCCGACCATGCGTTTTCGTCTAAAACTTGTTCTTGTTTTCAGCAACTTAAAGTATATATTTTGCAAAATGAAGATTGATCGTTCGTAATCTTGGGACTACTTTGAACCTATCGCTTAATTGTCGGTGCGAAAAATATATATGGTTAAACTAACCATTGGTATCATGTTTTATATATTGTATATCTAGTTCAAGTAGTCCAAAGTGTATATATGTCAAGCTTCAACTTGGCCACACTGTGGCTATATTTGAGGCTTATTTTTGTGTGTAATTGCATAATGTTTTGCGGACATCATAATAGTGATTATCTTAATATCGCCTATATAATTTTCAAACGTTATCTCACAGAAAGCAAGCCAAATATTTTCAGAAGAAGAAATCCTTAACGCTATCCGGCCTGTGCTGTTCGGGACCTGTCCAGGACTGGAGGAGGGGGCGTCTCGCAGATTGTGAAACGGATCGTCACCCAGGTCAGTGGTTCAGTGGACTAATAGGATTGGATGTTTCTCCGATGTGTACAATAGAGGCAGGAAAGAATGAGAAGTTTGGTATATACAATTTAACTGTCTGAAACGTCAGAGGTTACCACTTATTGTCACTTATTACCTCTCTGTCTAGTTCCGATGAGGAGAAAATAATACAATTTCTATGTCCGAAGTCATGCTATGTGATTTGAGTATACGGACGAGGGTATATGGCGCTATCTATATGACCCAAACAGTACTGTTTATAGTGATACCGATTATAGAAACCGCATCACATATTACATCCAGTCTGATTTATTCCTCTATGTAACATCCACCGTATCTGGCTTCATGGTAAACCTAAACGCAACGTACTTTTTGTCGGCATTTGTCTTGCCTCAAAGTGCATGACACTGTTTTGAATTTTTCTAATTCTACCATACTCACCATTTCTCAGAGAAACAGCTAGTGAAATCGTATTTACCTTTTATGGTAGGACTTATACATACGTGTTGAGCTCCCGAGGGCCAGGTGTTTCCAATATGCAAGAGGGAGGAAAAATTGACGACGTCTGGCGACTAAAAAGCAACCATTTGACTGTACAGGAAAGCATCCCTCGGCATCTAACACTCAGACCCGAGAATAGGTAGATTCTCGGACGTAGCCTCAGTATCTCAGTCGCGCTTTTATTGCAGCTGTTCATGTGAAGACTATGAAGTATCCACACGGCCCATAGCACCGGCTTAAACGGAATCAGATACGCTAGATCGGGAGCTGTGATGAGAGATCAGCTCAAACAAACTCCTCAATATGAGGTAACCGGGTAAATGCCAGAATATCCAGTGAAACTAACCTGTAATGTCTGACGTCGCACGGCTTAAATTTCTCACCAAAATAATAAACCTACATAAATTTGTCGAGTGACATGTGCAGACAGCGGGCCACGGGACAAACACTCCACCAGCAGAATCCTACAACACACAGATAATACATTGGAGCGATATGCAAGAAGTAGGAATAATTGACGACCTCTGGGGACTAAAAAGAAAACATATGAGAAAGCATCCGACGGCACCTAATATTCAGACCCGAGAATACGGTGGATTCTCGAAAGTAGCCTTAGTATCTCAGCCGCGCTTCTATTGTGCATGTTCATGTGGAAACTATGAAGTATCCACACAGCAGCTAGCGGAATTAGATAGGCTAACTCGGGAGCTGTGATGACAGATCAGCTCAAACAACTCAAAGTATTCGAATAGAAAATCGATGATGGAACATATAACGCATATATATGTGACCTAGTAACATTTTCTAGATCCTGTGTTAAATTTCAATCAACTTCACAACACATTATTACAGAAACATGCAAAACAGGGATATACCACAAAGCTCCTCCGCTCAAAGTTTCTAAAATTTGGTGATGCAAATCATTAGCGCTGCATTTCGTAACTTGTTTCTAATTTCGCTTGATGTATCCCCTGTACCTCATGGTGTTCATATGAATAACTGCGATCAAAGCGTGACTGAGACCATTCTCTAGATAACGATTTCATAACGAAAACCATATGGATGTACAAATTGTTTTTTTGTTTTTGTTTTTTCGGAACATTATGTCTTGGCGGTATCATTGAACTCTGTTGATCGCTTCTGTCTTGCAGAAACTAGCCTATGTTTATGTATACAATGATTGTGCCCATGCAATAATTGCGATGCCAGCAATGATTGCTGTTATATGAATTACGTCTTTGTATTATGGACGCAGAAAATCCTTAGTGAATTATGAACGCAGAAAGTCCGTAGTGGACGACTGCTGAATATTGGATGCCGGACAAGACGGTTGTATCGAACTCACGTTCGTTACTATAAAGTAACGAAGTGTCAGCTTCATTCCGGAGATATGGTAGAACGTTTGGCTTCCAGACGTGGCGCGCCTAATTAATGTAACATCAGTCCCGACCCAGCTCAAAATGGTTTCGTGTAAAACCCCTACACAGTTAGTTTGTCACTTCAGGCTGCTTGATTGATGCCTCTGGAACATTCCAAGCCTGGTGTACAGTTCAATTCTGGCAGTAATATTAAATGACCCTATTTTCTATTAGGGGTGGTTGTGGGGGGTGAGGCCCAACTGTGGAAAATTCGCGGATTTCTTTTCACTGGTCTAACAGTCAAGATTCCTCATCATTAATTGTTGACGGGCGACAAGTCTTTTCATTGCCGCTGAGCAAGTTCGGCATTATCTAAATATATTGCTATGTCATGAAATAAACACAAACTTGCATGGAATTTTGTTTCTGTTTTTTGTTTTTTTTTGTCTGTCTTGACTAATTCTGCAATAGCGTTTTTCAGTGAACCACCGGGTTGCCATTGCAGTTGGAGCAGTAAATTTCGTCTATCTACTGGTGTCGACATTCCTTTAGTTAAACAAAAAAATATGGATTTTCCCCTTCCTCTGCCCCCAAGTCATTCAGGTCCAGTAGTATTAAGAAACCTAGCTCACAAGATCTTATGTCTGCATATTATAGTTATAGTCATTTACTCAATATAAGTGTCGACAATGTTTTACAGTCTTTCTAGGTCTATCAGAACGAAACAGCAGTTTCTAACACGTTTGCCTATGAACTATCCAATTCAAATGACACACATTCACCAAAATGTCATTAATCTTAATCATCATCATAGTCATCCGTGTTGTTTGATGGGAAATCTATTTGGGTTTCTGCATGGTTCACCTCCCATGCAATTGCAGGCTTCTGTACATGGCATATCATTGCTGATGCAGGTACATATGTGGCTGCGTTGACATGCAGATACCATACACCTACATGCTGTCAGCTCAACCAGTCCAACTGGAGCAGGGCCTTTGGACATCAGTGCGGGTTGGAGAGTTCCATCCTCCGTTGTCAATTGTCCTCAATTACAGTGACAACGGTATTGCTCAGAATGTCAATATTTTCAGTGTCACAGGCCATACGAAAAGTAGTTTTCGGCTGCGAGAGACCGCGATATCATTCTATACTCGAGTATAAACGGGTATGGCCGAGTGCTGTCAGTAACTAAATCTTGTTACTCGTACACACGATCAAAGAAATGGAACAATGTACACACGATCTAAGAAACTGGACAACCGGAGAATATATAGAAAATAATTCAAACGGCGTTCACACGGATACATGAAAACTGATCAACTTGGTAGTGTGTTGCAGGCTTCATTCCCTTGTTTGATCTGATTTAGTCCGCCTACAAATCTATAGCGGTGTCTCGCTGGAAATTTCTCCTTGGCTAAAAAGAAATCGATTTGTTACCAACATGCCCATAATAGCGTGCTAACGTCCGGTTTATCTCATCTGAGGTCTCTCTTATTTTATGTCAAAGTCACACGCGAGCAACTGACGTTTCTACTGCCAAGAAAACTGGGCTAAAACTTCGAGTAGCATATTTCTGAAGGGGAATTTCAGTTTAAATGGCAAAATTTCGTCGAACTATGTGAGTAGTATAGTAAACGTACTTATCTAGTCTGTTGACCCGGATGTAGAGGTCATTTGTGGAGGGAACGAGGAGGAGAGGTCAAGTGATGTGGATGTGCGCATGCGTGAGTGAGGTGTGAGTGAGGTGGGTTCAAAATGGCGGATACTTACCTTCCACTCCACAACCACACAGGCCGCCATTTTGAACCCACCTCCACTCACCAGTGCACTCACTGACACCGGTGAGTGGAGGTGGGTTCAAAATGGCGGCCTGTGTGGTGGTGTGGCCATTTTGAACCCACCTCCAC
>JAVTVY010025953.1:0-10396 GCA_036873755.1 Hanleya hanleyi
GATATCAGCTAGTAGAAAGGTAAGAAGAATTACCATGCTGTCAAAATCGGGCGTCCTTCCTTATTATAAAATTAGGGAGGGGCCATTTGTGCGAAACCGTGGCCTAGTGTGGAGTGCACCCTTAAGGCTAGGGTGTTTTCTCAGAAATTCTGTTCTCCAGGCTATGACAATGTAGGAGTGTTTGCGAGTTTCTTGGTATGCGACACTTGCTTGTAGAATGCAGTTTTATCGGATATCCCGCCAATCACTTTCCCCCTACCCCATCTTTGGTTTTGCGACTTTTGCTGAAAAATCACGAGTTTACGAGCTCAATAAGAATATCATAGCATTATGCATTGACCGTGACAATCAGACCGATGTACAAAGATCGGAAGTGGTGACCAGCTTTCGAATGAGGCATCAGGAGCAAAATAAACGCAAAAATAGCTGAAATTCGAGCCAAATTGTCAATAATTTTTCATTCCGACTTTTCCAAATGATTGGGGGTTGGGAGTACAAACTTCCAGATAAAAGGGACAAAACCAGAATAATACGCTCTCATTCACTCTAGATCAGGGTGTTGGTGTGATCCGTATTGAAAATTAATCACTTTGACATTCACATTGACAATAATAGAACATACAGGTCACTAATCGTAACATACATGCCTAACCAAGGGGAGGTAATTCTGTATAGGTCTAAATAGCATATATGCAAGGCCAATGCTATCATACCATGTAGTATGCATAGAATCGAAACATTTCTGACTAAGATGAACGATCTTTACGATCCTGTTCCATATCAAGTCAGAATAAGCGCTTTTATCGAGTGTAGTGTAGGAGGACATACAATATTTGGCCTACTCGTGTATTATAACCGCGCAATGGAGCCTACATTAAGGCTAGGGTGTTTTCTCAGAAATTCTGTTCTCCAGGCTATGACAATGTAGGAGTGTTTGCGAGTTTCTTGGTATGCGACACTTGCTTGTAGAATGCAGTTTTATCGGATATCCCGCCAATCACTTTCCCCCTACCCCATCTTTGGTTTTGCGACTTTTGCTGAAAAATCACAAGTTTACGAGCTCAATAAGAATATCATAGCATTATGCATTGACCGTGACAATCAGACCGATGTACAAAGATCGGGAGTGGTGACCACCTTTCGAATGAGGCATCAGGAGCAAAATAAATGCAAAAATAGCTGAAATTCGAGCCAAATTGTCAATAATTTTTCATTCCGACTTTTCCAAAAGATTGGGGGTTGGGAGTACAAACTTCGAGATAAAAGGGACAAAACCAGAATAATACGCTCTCATTCACTCTAGATCAGGGTGTTGGTGTGATCCGTATTGAAAATTAATCACTTTGACATTCACATTGACAATAATAGAACACACAGGTCACTAATCGTAACATACATGCCTAACCAAGGGGAGGTAATTCTGTATAGGTCTAAATAGCATATATGCAAGGCCAATGCTATCATACCATGTAGTATGCATAGAATCGAAACATTTCTGACTAAAATGAACGATCTTTACGATCCTGTTCCATATCAAGTCATTACAAGGTCAGAATAAGCGCTTTTATCGAGTGTAGTGTAGGAGGACATACAATATTTGGCCTACTCGTGTATTATAACCGCGCAATGGAGCCTACATTAAGGGTGCATTCCACACCTAAATGATGTGCGGCTAAAAACAGGCATGGATTCGGATCTTCGGTCACAAATTGATGTAAAATCTTTAACAAAACCCTGTAAAAGTATATATTTTCTAAATGGGCACACCCGTGCCATTATTTCAGAAGACTTGTGAGCTATTGAAATTGAATAGAAAATACGTACAATCCTCCTTAAACCTTCTTCAACTTTTCTGAAAAACTCCATAAAATATATGAAAATATGTCAAATTCTAACCGCAACCCAGAGAAAACGTATGAAATGATTTTCTTTTTATGTATGTTAAAGTGTTTCCCGTCCAGAGAACAATTTAAAATGGAGAAAAAAACAGGGGGTCGACCTACTCGTTTTTTGTAAAATTTTATCGCCATAAAGGAATCATCATTTTCGCTTCCGAAAAAGTGCGGATTTTGGCCCGCCAGATATTCAATTCCGGACACGATTGACTCTGTAGTGGCGAGTGGGTGCGATAAACAAGCAATTGTTATATCCTCGTTTGAAGAAATGGTTACGTCCAGCAGGATGATACTATAGATATCAGCTAGTAGAAAGGTAAGAAGAATTACCATGCTGTCAAAATCGGGCGTCCTTCCTTATTATAAAATTAGGAGGGGCCATTTGTGCGAAACCGTAGCCTAGTGTGGAGTGCACCCTTAAGGCTAGGGTGTTTTCTCAGAAATTCTGTTCTCCAGGCTATGACAATGTAGGAGTGTTTGCGAGTTTCTTGGTATGCGACACTTGCTTGTAGAATGCAGTTTTATCGGATATCCCGCCATTAATCACTTTCCCTTACCCCATCTTTGGTTTGCGACTTTTACTGAAAATCACGAGTTTACGAGCTCAATAAGAATATCATAGCATTATGCATTGACCGTGACAATCGTAATTACGCCAAAGATCGGGAGTGGTGAATTCAGCTTTCGAATGAGGCATCAGGAGCAAAATAAAATGCAAAAATAGCTGAAATTCGAGCCAAATTGTCATCAATTTTTCATTCCGACTTTTCCAAAAAGATTTGAAGCGGGAGTACAAACTTCGAGATAAAAGGGACAAAACCAGAATAATACGCTCTCATTCACTCTAGATCAGGGTGTTGGTGTGATCCGTATTGAAAATTAATCACTTTGACATTCACATTGACAATAATAGAGGCAACCACACATGCGGTCACTAATTCAAAAATATTATTACGCCTTCGCAACCTGTTAGAGTGTAATTCCGCATAAGTCCGTAAATAGCATATATGCAAGGCCAATGCTATCATACCATGTAGTATGCATAGAATCGAAACATTTCTGACTAAGATGAACGATCTTTACGATCCTGTTCCATATCAAGTCATTACAAGGTCAGAATAAACGCTTTTATCGAGTGTAGTGTAGGAGGACATACAATATTTGGCCTACTCGTGTATTATAACCGCGCAATGGAGCCTACATTAAGGCTAGGGTGTTTTCTCAGAAATTCTGTTCTCCAGGCTATGACAATGTAGGAGTGTTTGCGAGTTTCTTGGTATGCGACACTTGCTTGTAGAATGCAGTTTTATCGGATATCCCGCCAATCACTTTCCCCCTACCCCATCTTTGGTTTTGCGACTTTTGCTGAAAAATCACGAGTTTACGAGCTCAATAAGAATATCATAGCATTATGCATTGACCGTGACAATCAGATCGATGTACAAAGATCGGGAGTGGTGACAAGCTTTCGAATGAGGCATCAGGAGCAAAATAAACGCAAAAATAGCTGAAATTCGAGCCAAATTGTCAATAATTTTTCATTTCGACTTTTCCAAAAGATTGGGGGGTGGGAGTACAAACTTCGAGATAAAAGGGATAAAACCAGAATAATACGCTCTCATTCACTTTGGATCAGGGTGTTGGTGTGATCCGTATTGAAAATTAATCACTTTGACATTCACATTGACAATAATAGGACATATAGGTCGCTAGTCGTACCATACATGCCTAACCAAGGGGAGGTAATTCTGTATAGGTCTAAATAGCATATATGCAAGCCCAATGCTATGATATCATGTAGTATGCAAAAAAATCGAAACATTTCTGACTGAGATAAACGATATTTACCATCCTCTTCCATATCAAGTCATTACAATCAGAATAAGCGCTTTTATCGAGTGTAGTGTAGGTGGACATACAATATTTGGCCTACTCGTGTATTATAACCGCGCAATGGAGCCTACATTAAGGGTGCATTCCACACCTAAATGATGTGCGGCTAAAACAGGCATGGGTTCGAATCTTCGGCCACAAATTGATAAAAAATCTTTAACAAAAACCCCGTAAAAGTATATATTTTCTAAACGGGCACACCCGTGCCATTATTTCAGAAGACTTGTGAGCTATTGAAATTGAATAGAAAATACGTACAATCCTCCTTAAACCTTTCTTCAACTTTTCTGAAAAACTCCATAAAATATATGAAAATGTGTCAAATTCTACCCGCAAACCAGAGAAAACGTATGAAATGATTTTCTTTTTATGTATGTTAAAGTGTTTCCCGTCCAAAGAACAATTTAAAATGGTGAAAAAACAGGGGGTCGACCTACTCGTTTTTTGTAAAATTTTATCGCCATAAAGGAATCATCATTTTCGCTTCCCGAAAAAGTGCGGATTTTGGCCCGCCAGATATTTAATTCCGGACACGATTGACTCTGTAGTGGCGAGTGGGTGCGATAAACAAGCAATTGTTTTATCCTCGTTTGAAGAAATGGTTACGTCCAGCAGGATGATACTATAGATATCAGCTAGTAGAAAGGTAAGAAGAATTACCATGCTGTCAAAATCGGGCGTCCTTCCTTATTATAAAATTAGGGCCATTTGTGCGAAACCGTGGCCTAGTGTGGAGTGCACCCTTACGAAAGATTCACTCAACTGTGGGAGTTCTAGCGTGATGTCGCTGACATTTTGACGTCACAACTGGCATTTGACCCGTAATCAGGTTGTGACGTCACAGATCAAGCGATCACAGCTTTCGCCGTTTTGAAAGGGGCGTGAAATTGTCGCACTTTACTGCTGTTATTTCCAACCTTGGACAGTTTAAAAACATACAAAAATGTAAAACAAGTCTATATAATCACCTCTACAACAATTTATCATAAAAAGTAGCAGATTTTGAGGCCATTTTGTATAACCTTTAAAGATGTAATCAGCCTCAAAATCTAGACTGCCATCAAGTTTTCTGAAACTCCGCGAGAGTGACATATGTCACAACAGATACAAAATAAAGTATCTTTGATCACATCAATCTCATCTTGTATCCAGCGGTCATGAGAAAACAGGAAAAAATTATCATCAAAAATGAATAGCATGGCATGCCGTTCATTTTTTTGACGGCACGATGGAGACGATGTGGCTTGGTTGTCAACATCGCAACGTCAAAATTAAAAGTGGGCGTCATCACTGCCTGTTGGACGACGTCATAATGTGGAGTGTCGTGTAGCTGACGTCATCGCTATTCTAGTTGTTGTGTTTGTGCATGCTATGGCGAGACTGAAGTTCGTCGAAGCCGACGGGTATTTTCAAATTTCTCTGACTGATATTCTTGCTCTGATTTGTGTATTGACCTCACTGTTGTATATTGACCTCACTGTTGTATTGACCTCACTGTTGTCGAATATGAAAACTATGAAGCTTAGTATCACTCGGTGCTGAAAATTGCGCAGTTGTGAGGTGAACAATTTCTCCAATTCTTAGGCAGAATACACCTTCAACAATATAGTAGAGAAGATGACCCCCATTATAGACAGTTCTAATCAGATATAATTTTACATTTCAGAATATGTCCCAGTCGCAGAAATCGATTCCAGTGTACGAGGACCTCAAGATTATGTAGACGAAGTAATTGCAGTGACGAGTTGGACTTCGAAGAAGCTTACAAGAAGCAGACTCGCCTAATCGATTCAATTTCTATTGCATCTTGTGGTCATATAGTCTAAGATAAGATGAGATATTATACAAGATATTTACTAAAACCAGACTACTGAATAAGAGATATACCTGGTAGAAGAAAGGATGAGTGATTGAGTGAGTGAATATGATTTAACGTCGCTTGGGTGGGTCCAGTAGACGTATAAAATAATTATTGACAATTCGAATTCGCTCCTTTGGCTATGACCAACCCTGTAATACTTTCTCAAACATTTTAAAATCACAGTCCTTCACACATACAACTGGTTGCTTTTCCTCGACATATAACACCCTACTGAATCGACAAGTATGATTGTAGGTGAATGCACCAGTCCATTTGTCAAGCGACCATGCACTGTAGATTGGATCACTTAACTTTGAAGTCGGATAAAAGCTGCAATGTTATAATGAGGAAACATATGATTGTATATCAAATATGTCGACAATCCATGGTAGCTACCATTTGTCTTGAAAACAGTCCATTTGGCGAATCACTGGCCAAGGTTACACGGTTCACGTCAGTTCGGACTTACCGTAATTTGACCTACCATGGACTGTCGATCGATCCGATGATGATACCATGGACTGTCGTAATATCAGACACACAGAGAATAAACTATTAATGGTTCATATTCCTCTTAAACACACACAAGTGAAAGGAATCGAGAGCTGAATGAGTCAGTGATACATGAGGCAGGTAGTAAGTTCCCACATGTTCATTCATTTTCTCACATTATAATTCGATGCTAATACCTACCATGGACTATCCACCAACACCTAAAACACCTCTCGCCGCAAAAATGTTTAAAATTTTTGTTAACTTGAAATAGTAATAACCCTACATTTGGTGACAATATAGTACTATATCTCTCCATAAAAAAATGACTGGACACCAGTAACCATACCTGTCTTCGATATGCTGAAAATCGTTCATTTAAGGCTGTGATCACTGTCGTCTGATCAGACACACGCCCACGCTTGATAACGAAAGCACCGAAAACCCTACCATTGACTGTGATTTGACACGTGACTGGCGGTGTTTACCTACAATCATACTTGTCGATTCAGTAGGGTGTATAACGACGTTTTACGTCAGGAGAAAAAGTTCCACATGAATCGGGGAGATATGTGGTTGACAGACTTGACCGCTTGGTTGACCGCTTCGCTCTTGCAGGAAACTAGCCTGTGTTTATGTATATGTGTCTTTTTGAATTTGGCGGTAATACTGTTATATGGAATATGGAATAGGTCTTTGGAGTATGGACATGGCTATTCTTTAATGAACGACGGCTGAATTATGAATGACGGCCCAGACGCTTGTAATTGTACACATCGACGAGAATTTTGCTTTCTCAATAATTCCGGATTTACAGATTTGCCTTGAAAACAGAGTAAAGAGTAGCAAATGTAAATACAGGAGTCTAGTCCGTCATTCATTATTCAGCCGTCGTCCATTAAAGAATTTCCGCGTTCTTAATCCGAATACCAGATTCGAAGAAAATCAATCATAGAATACATAAACATAGGCTTGTTTCCTGCAAGAGGGAAGCGGTCAACAGTTTTCAATGATGCCGGCAAGCCATCATGGTATTCTAAAAACTTCAAATCAGTAGACCTGATCAGTATTCTTAATTCATATGATCTTCGTTGTTAAGTCGTTATCTAAAGAATGATGTATCTCAGTCACGCTTTCATTGCGACTGTTCCTATTAACTTCGTGAGTATCTCGAAAAGCACTAGTTCATGCGGCCTATACAGTCTCGGGTTGAGCAGAATTAAACAAGTTACAAAACGTAGTATCGCAGTTCTTGCACGTTACGCTCGTATTTTACTATCAGCATGCGATATGTATGGTTCTGCGTTCTGTTTTGTAATGTTGATTAAACTGGCATATTACAGCTGTCCTAGTCGAGATATGTATACGCCATAAGCCGGTCAGACCGGAATATTACTACCCAGGCAGGGAAAGTTTACGATGTCGAAATTGTAATCATCTCTCTTGTCCTGAAGTCGACGAGAGAAAAGGCCCACTCATTTTTATAGAGATACAGGCCTAAATCTAGCCGTTAAAGTTCAATGAAAGTGGATCCTACACTCCAATATATCGCGATTACCCACAACGAGAGAATCATCTATGAGGTGGTTGGTGAATGAGAAGGAACGACTTTGAAAATGTACGGTTTTTGAAGCGTATGCATATAGTCATATTCATGGAAGAACGGATAAAGGTCAGCCAAGAGGGGTTCACAATTAGTACCCATTGGAACACCTATATGCTTTTGATATATTGTGTTGCGAAATAATATTAATGAGAAATTCAGGCAACTCTATAAACAAAGATGCATTTTGTGAACGATACCTGGTATAGTTAAGAATGCTTTATGGCTCCTGACATCAATATATCGGCGATAGACAAATTGGTATGCAAATTTGAGTGCCTTTACTTCACTCAGGTTTTGATGTATTCGTTTTCCCCAAATTTGCCAAATCATGGAACAGTGATTAAAATACGGAAGGATAAAATAGCCATCCTTGAGTTGAAATCGAGATAATGGGTCAAGCGTTGCAATACATTCAACTGAGCTCCAGCCTTTGTACATAGCTGTTTGGTATGAAGATTAAAATTCAGTTTGTTATCAATACAAACACCTGGAAGTTTCACTTCTTGACTAGTGATTCTTTTATGAGCATTGCCTCGAATTCATCAGGATGGACCTTCATAAGATTGCCACGAAACCATCCAATCGATATGGCCGCCTCCGATGACAACATCGATACCACTTCCTTCTTTGACGGTTCCACAACCGAGACAGTACCGTCATCGGCATAGTTGTAGAAATCGCTGTCTTATTTCATTAAAATATTTAAAATCACTTGCTCCAAGGAAAACAGCTTCATCCAGCCGCTAATACTGCTAGGTAGTTTCACCCGTTCTTTCTTGTTCCCCAAGTATGACGCTCATGATCAGAAGGCACAATTCCTTTAATAAACACTGTAAGCTGCCAGCTGCGCGGTAACTATCTGACGAGGCAGGCAGTCTATCGCTTTGCTGAGATCCATCAATATTGTACCAATACAGTTATTAGTGCTCATTTTCAGTCTTCTATTAGGAGCAGCAGCATACAGTTATGTAAGCGGCGATTCTGGGATCTAGGATCGTCCCCGTGAAAGGGAGTAACTGATGGTGAATTCTATTTTGAGGATTTTGACAAAGATGGGGAGGCCCTCAGCAGTCTATAGTTCTTAATGAGAAGATTATCTGTAAGGATAAAACTTCAGCAAGGTTTGCTTCATCTGGAAAGACAGCCTTGTCTACACACTGGTGTTAAAATAGGAGAAGAACTTGAAAACAAATTTCTGTTCGAAGTCCTGTGCATATTTGGCCAGAAACTCGAACATCTGAAAGAAGTAATTCCAAATATGCAGACAGACCTATGAGACAATAAACTGCATTGCAATAGAACCGGCTCCAACATGTGTCTAGTCAAAGCATGCACCTATTGTAGGTTCATTTCACTATAAACCGGACTGGGAAAAAGTGTCCAGAGCTAGTGAATATGGTCTTATATTCAATGGTCTGTGTTTTTGAATGTCTGCGATCACGAAAGTGTTGACTAATTTTATTAACTGCCTTTTTGCTGTCATACAAGACTGTCCTAACCCATGCGGGTAAGAAAGATGACAATCGGAATCGCTCTGGGTGTTATCAATTCAATTCAATTCAGTTCAATTCAGTTTTGAAATTGGGTGGCGCATGCAATCCGTTAGGATCATGCGCGCCAGTATCATTGCATTGAGTTGAAATAAAATGACTTAAAAAAGAAATATATATTGCTTAATGCAATATTAAGAATAAACTCTATAAAAAGGTGGTGTTAAATAAAAACGGTGTGTTAAAGAAACAACGGGAGAAATATAGTAACAAAAAATGTAGGTAGATGTCTATATAAATTCCTGAGTGTCATAGAGACAAAAGAAAAGAAAAGAAGTGAGTTAACTCTACTACAACAGTGTATCACTGAAACAGACATCAAAAAATAAAAATAAAAACTATTATTTGAGCGAGATAACTACAGATATCAAAATATAAAATACCCGTTATTTGGACGGGACATCTATGTAAAGATAATAATCAATACACAGATATCAATAAATTAATAAAAATTATTGTTTGAACGAGATATCTATATATATCAATATGAGCAGAGAAGAAAGGAGAGAAACTGTTATTTGGACGGGATATCTATGTAAAATAACCATGAAGCATCGCCAATACACAGATAAGGAAACATACACATAAGCATCGCCAATACAGATAAGGAAACCCCCCCCCCCCCACGAGGATCAGTATATAAACAAACATATGAGCAGAAGAGAGAGATAGCAAAATAGCGTCGCGTTCAGCAATATTACAGCCATATAGCGACGATAGACGTAAGCAGTATTCCTACATATAAGTATTAATGAAATCTCTCAGAACGTATCATAAATCTGGACACTGCCGCAAACATTTTCTCTGAAGTTTATCAAATGGAAGAAGAGCATATATATGGGGACTGTATCTGCTCAGTTCAGGACAAGATATATGACAATTAAAAACACTTCTGAAGTAAAATAAGCAGTCTTCCTTTTGGTAAAAATCGAACGAAAGAAATTGCCTAATTTACTTCTCTCAATTTCAACTCAAATGGATAACTTTTATTACGCTTATTGTACTTATTACGTGAATCTGTAATAAGCTGTTCTGTATTTTAAATCGATTAAACTTGTATAACGAGAGTTTCTTGAGATTATTTTATACAGCCATGCCA